>PVJC01044721.1:0-13989 GCA_004026665.1 Murina feae
CGCGCCTCCGTACCTCTGTACTTTGCTTCCGCTGCTGCTCTGAGTCTCAGACTCTTCTCTGGTTGTAGGATTTTCACTCAGCCAGCCGTCCTGTGGGTGCGAGGGGTGTCCGTGTGTTCTTTTCGTGGTTTTTCTGAAATAGTTGTTCACAGCTGCATATGCGGTGTCTACCCTATGCCGCCATCTTGTTTCTCCAGTGCTATTTATTTTTAAATAGCCAGTGTGCATCATGGCAGCTCCTGAGTTGAGTGTCTGCCCCCTGGTGGTCAGTGCGCATCATAGCTACTGGTCGGAGGGAAGGATGGACACTTAGCCTTTTATATATAGAGATAGCACGAAGACCCACAGATATTTTAGCTTTATCCATCCCTTCTAAGGAGCACTTGAGAAGCTCCTTCATGCTTGACGAGGGGGAAACTGAGCCTCTTTAAAATCTTCCATCTGCTGCAGTAGCAGTGAGGTCCAAATGGGCAGGTGCAGGAGGGCTGGGCCAGAGGCCTGGAGATCTGGTCCTGACTTCAGGTCACTCTTGGGAACCTCCAAGAAGCTTCATGGGCTTCCACCCCAGCTTCCCACCTCTGAGGATATTGCTAGGAGGATCAAAGAGAACTACTTGGAAGGGCTGGTTTCCATTGCAGATAATTGCCAGATAAACACACAGGCCCTCAGCCTTCAGCCCTCATGATGTAATGGGCCTGCACTGGCAGAGTGAGGAGATGGCTCACTGTGGGGAGGGGCAGGCACTTTTCCAAGCCATGATGGTTCATGAAGTGAGTTGCCTTTGCCAAGGTGAAATGGTTCCCTTGTGACTTGAAAAGAGAACTGTTTTCTACTATTTCATAAAGCATTTCAGTTACCTGGGCTGACATTCCTCTTCTCTCTCCATGAATCCTCTGCAGCAGAGTTACCATACTTTTGGGAAAACAGCACGTATTTCAAAGAGGGTGGGAATTCATATGGAAAGCGCGGTGAGTGCAGAAGAGGGTGCTGCATAGCTACGTGGGACTCAGGATTTTACCTGAGAAGACCCTGTGCCCAGGTTCCAGTCCTGGTCATTTCCTGATCTCACCCATCAGCTGAGCAAGCTTGAGCAAGTCAGTCATGACTCTGGCCCTCACATTTAAAAAAATATCTTTTAATTGATTTTTAGAGAGAGGAAGGGAGTGGGGGAGAGAGGGAGGGAAACATCAATGTGAGAGCAGAAACATCGGTCGACTGCTTCTTGCACGTCCCCTATCAGGGATTGAGCCTGCAACCTGGGCACGTGCCCTGAGTGGGAATCGAACCAGCAACCTTTAGGTGCCAGCCACACCGGCCAGGGCTGGCCCTCATATATAAAATGGTGAGATAATTGTAAAGTTCACATTCAGCTCCAAAATTCTGCAATTCTAAGTGGAAGAGCTTGCACGGGGCATTTGTAATGTCTGGGATGGCTCACGATTGGGCTCAATGATCCACCTTTGTGTTAGGCCCAGAAACCCCCTTCTGAACATGATTGCTGCAGGCAAGACTGAGGCCTAGACAGGGGTTTCACATAACAACAATAACAACAAAAAACAACCCCAAAACACCGCCCCACACATTGAGGGGGTGTGGGGGGAGGGCTAGGGGAGGTCATTTCACTTGGAGCTTGGAGGCCCAGAAGAAAAATACACAGGTTAAGGCTAGAGACACACACACTCAGCCCCTGACTTTTAATATCAGAAGATCACTCTCATAAGCTCCATCAACAACTTAGTATCCCACTTGGTGCCAACTAAGCCTTCGCACTTAATGACATGCCTAGAGCACTGCAATTTAAAACCCTGGCAACCATGTCCTATGCCATTAAAAACACACCAACACACAGGCCTTCCTTGAGCCCCTAATATTTTGTTAGCATTTGCCCCTGCTGTTTGGCCTCCCCCCACTCCCACCCACCCTGCCCAACACAAGGCTCTTCATCAAACAGCTCAGTCCCCTGTTCCTGAATGCCTGCTCATCACTCTCCAGCCTCCATCAAGAGACCCAAGGTCAGGTTCCATTCACACCCACAGTCTTGCTGACTCCCACCCAAGTTTCCAGGTCACTGTGCTTCCACTGTTCCCCATCTAACCGCAATGTGTGAATATTTTTTTGTTCTTGTTTGCATCATCTTATGCTCCACCAGGTTAGAGACCAAGTGTGTTTTGTTCAGCTTCGTTGCCTCAGTAGTGATTAATAAATATTCATGGAAATAAGAAGGTAGGGAAGGAGGGGAGAAGAAAGGGCAGTCAGGAGGCAACAGCATCCCCACCCACTCTTTCTGAGCCTCTGGCTGCATTATTCCCGCCTTCATCTTCATATGGAAAATGTGTCATTCCACTTGGCCAATTGCACAAATGGTGTTACGTGAGAATAAGCTCAGTGAACTTTGAAACATTTTAAAAAGTCTGTGGTGAAGGCGGCATGAAGATGTCCAGATTTCTTCAGTATTAACTTTGAGTTTTTCAGACAAGCTCCACTGAGGGTAGGAAGCAGGTCTATTTCAGTCTCTGTAGACCCAGCCCCTGGGATAGTGCCCAGAACACAGATAGCAGGTTCCAAACAATGTTTGAGTGAATGAATGACTAAATATCAGAGGGGGACACATAAACCCCAGCCTCATTACACCCACTTCTCTAGCACCTCCTAAATCCATGCAGAGACCCAGCTCCCTCCCCCATCTACCCCTAACCCCGCCTCCGCACACACACCTTTTAGGAGCTAGCTCCTTTTATTGCCGACCCAGGAAAAACTTCACTTCTGGAAAAAGACTCCGCTCCTTTGTCAGCTGTTTCAGACGGCCCTTGAAGGAAAAATAAGTCTGACTTCAAGTTTTCCCAATGCCCACTTACAGTTCCTCACGCATCTATACTATTTTGTCTTCCAATGGCCAGCTAATTCTCTCAAAGGTAACCTTCTCTCCACCCCCACCCCAAAGACCCCACCCCAACTACCTCCTCCCCCACTGAGCTTCCAGGGGCCCATGGAAGCAAACTGCTGACTCTGAGGTTTCCACAATGCACTCCTTAATGGAATAAATCTGCCTAAATTTCACTCTTAAACCCCAGAGATTAATGTTATCTTATTAGCAACACAGAATGGAAAAGACTGGGCTCTTTCAGTTTAATCTGCTTAGTTGCCGAGGCTGCAGGGAGCTTCTCCAAGGAATGTGCTTGGCTTTTGTTAGAGGAAGGGGGGAAAGTCCAACATATTATTTGGCATAAATCTGCCGATCTAATTTAGATTGTGAAAACCCAACTGATTAAGCCCTGGGCCTGCTTCCCCACCCACCACCCTCCCGGAGTCTACAAATATCATTGTTATTAGGAAATCTCATACCATAACTCACTATTGCAAATTTTATTCCCCCCCCCCTCACACACACACACACACACACACACACACACACACACACACACCTGCTCTTTATTCTCATCAGCACCATCTGGTGGTGATTCAAATCCTCTAGTACTTTTAAAAATATCGATTCCAGAGTGCCTGTGTATGTATGCATACAAGTTGTATCTATCTTATTTATCTATTGTATTCAAAAATAAAACCCAGAAATTAAAAAAAAAACACCGATTCATTAAAAAATAACATAACAAACCCATTAAATGCTTAACAAACATTTTAATGAAAAATAACTGTATGTTCCAAAACAAAAAATATATATGAAAAAAGAGTCATTATTTTACGTTTTCGCACATCCCTTTAATGCCTGGCTTAATAAAAGACAGCCAAATTCTCATATCTGTTTCTGCACTCACTCTGTTTCAATATCTTGTTTTTGGTTGAAACATATGAAGACTATCTGGCCTCGAGGGGTCCCTAGAGCTATAAAAGAAGCTGTGTGGCCACCTCCTCTCCCAGTGCCCCCGGATTCCTCTCTGCTTCTCTAGTGTTTGGACAAACAGACCCAGGGGCACCCTTCTTCCAGCCTCCTACCACCTTCCAACCTCTTTTCCAGTCACCACAAGGGGAACCACCTCGTCATGCTCAGTGTCCGAGACCAGCCAACACCGTTTTTTGAGCTTAACTCCTTATTGTTGAACAACCACGAGCTCCCAAATTCATCAGACTGACGTGGAGGATGCCGCCAGCCGCCTGGCGAACCTGCCTCTGCGGGCCTCCAATGGCGCCCTCTTGCTGGGCTTCTGTTTCAACCGCCTGGATGTGGCACTGGAGGGCCTGGGCCACCTCTTCCTCCAGTTGACAAAGAAGCATTAGGGAGCCCAGTGTCTCTTAAAGATGCAAACATCTCCCCTGTGCCACCCTGGCTTCGACTGCACATGTGCCATATCTCCCCTTTCTCCCCCCAACAATCCATACCCGATGGGGGAGGGAGGGTGTTAACCCCCTAGAAAGACAACGCTGTGTGAAGCTCTAGCTTCCTGGTGAGACTTCCCAGGTGACCATGCTTACAGTGTCTGACTTCCTTTTGCTCTTTCCTTTATTCACATTAACTAGCTAATCATGATGATAACAATATCATTTGCTCCGAGATGGGGGTCAAAAAAAGATCCCCATCCCCAGAACCCACCCCCTAAACCCTCACCCCGCCTGTTATTTTCCATGGCTCAGTGTCCTTTCTGAGGTCTCCTGAGAGACACTGCTTTTCTCACCACAGAGCACAGTAGGCTAACGTTTACCTTTTCTCTTTCTCTCCCAGTTATCACCTAGCTCTAATACTTATGAAAAAGAAAAGACTTCAAGAAAAAAGCATCTTATGGGATGAAAAATGCAAGATAAGCAAACTGGCAGAGGATAAAAATCCCCTTGCATGGGCTGCTTGCAATACCTGAAATCCCCATAACCATGACCACCCAGTGACTGTTTCCACCTTAGTCATCTTTCAGGTCTCAATGTAGACCTTTCAGGGTGTCTGCTCCTCTCAGGGGTGCAGGTTGCTCACTCAGTTGTTGGTTCTCAAATGGAGGATGGGCTGCTTGCGTGGTTGCTGTGCCTTAGGTGAGAGGAGCTGCACGTTTGACTGCTGCTCCTTGGATAGAGTTGGAATGCTCCCCCAGCTGTAGCTCGTCAGACAGGTGCAGATTGCTTTTGGCTGATGTTCCTTGGATTAGTCTGGGCTGCTCCTCAGACAGGGGCGAGGCTGCTCACATGGATGCTGCTCCTTGGACTCTCACACAGCTGCTGATCCTTGGACAGGGGGCTGCCACGTGAGGCTTCTGCTCTTAGGCCTGGGGCAGGCTGGTCACAGAACTGCTGCTCCTTGGACAGGGGTGGGCTGCTCACGTGTCTGCTGCTTGTGTGGTTGCGGTGCCTTGGGCTTAGGCGTTGGGCTCTCTGAGGAGACTTCTGCCGTACTCGGCTGCAGGCTGTCTCCCAGTTTGATCTCCACTGCCAATTCGGGCTGGATGCTATTCACCCTGTCTGTTCCTGGACAAGGCACTGGATACGTCTGCCTACACCGCCACCATTTTCTTCTTCTTCTCAACGTAGACCCTTCCTTCCTTCCTTCCTTCCTTCCTTCCTTCCTTCCTTCCTTCCTTCCTTCCTTCCTTCCTTCTTTTTCCTCTTTCTTTCTTTCTTTCTTTCTTTCTTTCTTTCTTTCTTTCTTTCTTTCTTTCTTTCTTTCATCTCCATAGAGATAGAGATGATGCTAGAAAAATGAGTCACCAGCAGAATATGGACATAGGTACATAGATACATACACATAGACAGTCTCTGGTGCCTTAATTGTCTGTTGCCTTACCTGATTTCCTCCCACTAGAAGGTAAACTCCAAAAAGGCAGTAATTTTCAATCTCAGTCACTCTCAGGGGTTTTAAAACATAGGGGGGATGGTTTACAGAGTGTGTGTGTGTGTGTGTGCATTCTTCTTTAAGCGGGTGCCTCTAAATGGGGCATGCCTCTCCATTCACCACAGTCCCCTCCCCCTCCCCCTGTTGTTATAAGAATGCATCACCCATTGACTGCCTGGCCCTGAGTGAATTGGAATTTGTCAGCCACACTCCATCCCCAACCAGAGTAGGCCCTCCATAGGTATTTATCAGGGGAATGGTTCTGTTCCTTTCACGCTGGGTAAGGTTTCTTGAGCTGGATGGGAGTCCATGCTTCTTGAACTGGTCACCCTTCAGTAACCATGGCCCCCAGGACTGCCTTTATTTGCAGGAATCCCTTTGTGCTTGGTCAACTGCTTCAGTGCATCCCAGCATAGGAAGTCTCAGCAGGGAGTCTGTGACCTACAGGGCAGAATCCAAGTCTCTCTTCCTTTCTTCTCTTTCCCTCTTTCTCTTGCCTAATTCTCCCTTGCCTCCTCCTACCTTAATTCAACCACTTAATTAGGTTACACTCAGCGTAGACACCTGGGTAAGTAGCAGAGTGTCTGCTCATAAAGAAGTTGCCTGGCCGGTGTGCTCAGGAGGTCACGGTTGATTCCCAGTCAGGGCACATGCCTGAGTTTCCCCACTCAGTCCCCAGGAGAGGGCATGCAGGAGGCAGCTGATGGATGTTTCTCTCTCCCTCCTCCTCCCCCTCTCCCTCTCTCAGAAATCAATTTTAAAAAGAGAGAGAGAAGATAAGCTCTCTCAAGCCAGAGACTTCTGCTCCTGGAAGATCAATTAGGTCTTATAGGAAATAGGGAAGTGTGCAGTCTAATGGGAGGGGAAGGGCAGGGGCAGGGACATTTCGGTAGGAGTTTGGAAAGGTAGGCTGGAATCTGATCAGGTGAGGCCCTCTAGGCCAGGGTAAAGAATGCGTATCTTTTCTACAGACACTGGGGTAGCGCGATCCAACCTGTGTTCCATGGGCCTATTTTCTAGGGCTAACCTTATATCCCAACCCTTCCTTTTCCCCCCTTATCACAGAGATGTCTCCAGTGCCTGCCACTGAGAGACTGCGTAAGGACCCCCCTGATTGGGTGGCTGCAGTGTTACCATGTCTGAGAGGGGGGCAGGACAGAGCCACAGAGGCCCACCCTCACCACCACCCCACTTTCCTAGGCCAAAACACATTCTCCAACTTGAGCTGGTCCGACTAGATTGGGTGGGGACTCGAGAGGATTAGCACACCAGTCCCAGTCTTAAAGAGGCACATTCCACAGTCAAGTAAACAGGGTGTGAGTACGGAGGCCCCGCCCCGCTCAGAGGAGAGTGAGCCTGTGTTGCCCTCTAGGAGACCTCCCTGGTACTTCCTCTCTTAGAACGTCCTCCGCCTGTGCCCTCACTACATTCTGCTTGCATTCTGCAGGTGACTCGCCATCCCAACACTGAGGAGGAAGAGATGAGGAAAGGGGTAAGGGGGAGAGCCCATTAGGACTGGAAGCTGGACCTGGCCCGGGCCCCAGTTCTACCTCCTAAGAGCAGGGCTTCTGAAGTCACTATATTGCTCAGGGCAGGGGCAGCCTTGAAGTCAGTGGTCTGGGCTTCTGGAACATCTGCAGAGGAACCTGGCATCATTGGAAAATATCCCCAAACTACTGTATTCATCATTGTTTGGCTCAACGTAACAGTAACATGCATTCATTTAAAAAAAAAAAAAAGCCTTAAGAATTCCAAAAGCAAAAAGTATTTTTATTTTATTTATTTTTTAATTAAATCTTTATTGTTCAGATTATTACAGATGTTCCTTTTTTAAACACCCATAGCTCCCCTCCACCTGGTTCCCCCCCACCCCACCTCGTGCCCTTACCCCCACCACTATCTTCATCCATAGATGTAAGATTTTTGTCCAGTCTCTTCCCATACCCCTCATGTCCCCTTCCCCCTGTGAATTGTCAGTCCATTCCCTTTCTATGGCCTTACTTATATCCTATTCACCAGTTTATTCTGTTCATCAGATATTTCTATTGACTTGTTATATTCACTTGTTGATAGATATGTATTTGTTGTCACTTTGTTGTCCATACTTTTTATTTTTACCCTTTTCTCCTTCTTCCTCTTCTTAAAGAATGCCCTTCAGCATTTCAAATAATCCTGGTTTGGTAGTGATGCACTCCTTTAGCTTTTTCTTGTCTGTGAAGCTCTTTATCTGACCATCAATTTTATATGATAGCCTTGCTGGGTAGAGTAATCTTGGTTGTAGGTTCTTGGTATTCATCACTTTGAATATTTCTTGCCACTCCCTTCTGGCCTGCATGGTTTCTGTTGAGAAATCAGCTGACAGTCATATGGGTACTCCCTTGTAGGTAACTAACTGTTTTTCTCTTGCTGCTTTTAAGATTCTTTGTCTTTTGCCCTTGGCATTTTAATTATGATGTGTCTTGGTGTGGTCCTCCTTGGATTCCTTTTGTTTGGGATTTTCTGCACTTCCTGGGCTTGTAAGTCTATTTCTTTCACCAGGTAGGGGAAGTTTTCTGTCATTATTTCTTCAAATAGGTTTTCAATCTCTTGCTCTCTCTTTTCTTCTGGTACCCCTATAATTCTGTTGTTGGTACGCTTAAAATTGTCCCAGATGCTCCTTACACTATCTTCACACCTCTGGATTCTTTTTTCTTTTTTCTCTTCCAGTTGGGTGCTTTTTGCTTTTTCATGTTTCAAATCTTTGACTTGATTATTGCAAACCTCTAGTCTGCTGTTGGATCTCTGTATAATATTACTAAGTTTATCAGCGGATTCTAGAAAATTCTTGAAAAACCTTAAAAGCATAGTTCTGAACTCTATATTCAGTAGTTTGCTTTCCTCCATTTCTGTCATTTGTGATCTGTTTCTTTGTCTCTGCATTTTGGCTGTTTCCCTGCATTGATAGAGTGGCTTTCTGTGCTAGGTGTCCTATAGGATTTAGCCTTCCCAGTCACTGGGGTGGACACTCTTGTTGTACGCCCTTGAAGGCTGGGTGCACAGTCTTGTTGTAGTTATCACTGGGTGGTACCACTTGGAGGAAATGACCTCCAGGCCTTTCTCCTCGTTGTTTGGGGTTTGGAACTTTTGGAGTTCTCTATCCCAGCTGCAGTCTGTTAGGTTAGGCTTGCAGGCAGGCAGGCACACAGCTTGGATGGGGTTGTAAATTGGGTGGGGTGGGGGTCTCAGAATCACTGGGGTGGAGCGACCCGTGATGGCTGCCCCTCCACCGACTCTGTGGCTTCTCCCGGATTTGGCGTCTCCACACCCTGGTGTCTGCGCGCCCCTGAGTCCCTGAGTCTCCGTGTCAGTGATCACTGCAAACAGCTCTGCTAGAACACCACTCATCTTCCGCCCCATTGCCAGACAGCCCACTTCACATTCGTTGTGACCCAGGAGTTTATAATCTCCTTCCAAGCCGCAGACCTAGGTGCTGCTGCCACCCCCTTTCGCCCACGCTGTCTCCGTTTCACGCACGTCCGTACCTCTCAGTTTTGGCGCCAGGAACTTCTACTCAGTCTCAATGCACTCCGTTTCTTGCCTTCTAGTTGTAAAGCTTCCCCTCCCTTGGTTCTGGAGGATGGCCGTTTATCTTTATAGTTGTATTTTTATAATGTAGTTTTGGGAGGCTGCACATTTAGATATATACCTCATGCCGCCATCTTGGTTCTTGCAAAAAGCATTTTTAGATCATCCATCATACCTTTCCATAAAGATAGCAATGACTGGCTTTCTACCTTTTTCTTATGCCTATCAAGTAAATATCTTTTTAAAGGTGGAAAGAAAAGGAAACATATTTTCTGCATATAATTAGGATAAAATTGTTTTTGAAGTTTTTGTATCCTGCCTTTTAACTTATGAACATTTCCTTACTTCCTTAATTATTCGTGAACAATCTAATTTTAATGGCTACATACACCATATATGATTGTATCACAAAACCTGAAATAGGAACCCAGCATGAGGCATCATAGGCAATCACTTTCAAAAAGGAGACAGACGTGTGGCTGGGTATGAGAGGGCATCATTTCCTGTCTTCATGCTTTTGCACCCCTCCATCCCTTAGGTCTCAGCTCAGGTGTTGTAGCCTCCAGGCAGCCTGTGGATTCCCAGCTCAGGCTGATGCCAGTCCATGATGCTCCCCTAGCTCCCCCAAAGCACCGACCACATTGTATTAAACAGATTTCTGTATATTTTCATCTCTCCCATCTGACCATGGGGTCTCTGAGACTTGGCCCCTACCTGAACAAGCTGTGAATCTCTAGTGTCCAACTGGTGCGTGGCACATAGGAGACAATAAGTGCCTTGCAGAGAAGTGAAGGTAAGCCTCCTGTGGGTAGGCGTTTAGAAGGTTCCTAATTTGTGAAGAGCTTTCATGCTCTCACTTTCTCAGATTCTATGTTGACTGAGGGCAGAGGGTGGAAGAAGACCCCCAAAATCTCATCTGGGTCCTTGGTAGTCACTTGAACCCTCCTGTAAATAATGTTGGGATGACCTGTAAATGAATCTTTGTTTGTATCTGACTCATCCTCATGACACAAGTGCAAATCCCAGCCCTGCTATTGGATAGGGTGGCCTTGGGCATGCTCCTTGACTCTGATCCTCGTTTTCCTCATATAACATGAGATAATAATGAGAGCTACTCTTAAGGATGCTGAGATGTTGTGAGATGATGTAGATCAAGTCCTAGTACATCATAGCTAGTTTTTATTACTAATTGGCATTTCTGGGCCCATGTTATAAAATGAATGCTGCATGGCCATACTGCTTTCCAGAAACATGGAACAACTTATACACAGGCATACGGCATGTGGCACTTTCCACAGCGTCTTCTTCAGCAAGGAGTTTGGTCAATTTTTCAGCTCTGCCCAACCTGCTTTACAAAGGTTATGTGGGCCCTGGACAAACCTACCTTGAAATTCAGCAAAAGGTCCTCTTTCTCTTCATAGTCTAAGCATCCAGCACTGTCACCCTTCCCTGGGTGCAGAGGAAAGGTATGGAGTGAAATGAAAGGTCAAGGCATGATGGTGTCAATGAAGTTCAGAAGCCACTTTTTCACGTGCAGCTAACTGATGGAAAGGGGGACTAAAGAGATAACTTAAATCCCAAAGCAAATGGGAACTCAAGGACGTAATGTCAGGACATATGGACAGGACACAAGAGCAGAGAAGACCTAGGAACGGATTGGTAGCTAATTATAGAGGAGCAAAACAAACACGTGTGCAACCTTCTGCCTTACCCAGACTCAAAGACTCGAATGGGGAGGCAAATCCTGGAGGCGAAGGATGGCCTCAAACAAAATTCTTCCTGTCTGTTTTCACCCACAATCATTCAACCCCCAATCATTCAAAGTTAGAACACAATGGCTGTGCTATGATCAGCTTGCTGCATAAGTGGCCCAGAGAGGTTAAGGATCTTGCCCAAGGTCACACAGCTCATAAGGGCCATTGAGACTATCAAGACCACAAGGAACCCATGACTCAGAGCCAACAAATCTTGTCTATAAGTGTCAAGCTCCATCTGTGTTTGTCCTCTTAACCCCATTCACAACTTCACCAGCAATATCAGGGTAGAGAATGAGAGACAACATACACTTGCTAAGGGCTCTGGAAGCCAAAACCCATGACCTGTGCCAAAGTCAGTTACCAGAAGAAACTCAATCATCTGGACAGACGTCACTCAGCATCATGCTTCAGAAAGGCCCCTGTGATCCAGCTGGGGTGCTAGGACCTTCAGGGGGCTCCTCTCCCACATCTTTCATGCACTATATCCCTTTCTCTCTGGTTATTTTTTCCCTACATGTGGAAATTCCCCAGAAACAGCCAGTTACTTGGACATCTTATTTAATTACAAAGAAAAGAGGGGCAAGGACAAATTTATAAAGCACCACAGTAGACCAGAAGTCATTGCTATACCAGTTTAATTCAAGTTTGAGTGTGCTCTGGTGGTGAGACCAGGCTGAGACCAGCATTGCACTGTAATACGATAAGAGGTTTAGCCATTGAACCAAGCCTGCTTGGCATCCTTAGTCAACAATTTACAGTTCCTGGAAAACAAACAGCCAAAGGAAAGAACCTGAAAAGTTTCCTTCAGGACTTTTCTATTTTTAATATTGTTGACGAATTAACAATAACTTAAATCCCAAAGCAAATGGAAACTCAAGGACACTGGGTCAGGACACATGGACAGGACACGGAGCAGAGAAGACCTAGGAACGAATTGGTAGCTAGTTACAGAGGAGCAAAACAAACACGTGTGCAACCTTTCACCTTACCCAGACTCAAACGCTCAAATGGGGAGGCAAATCCCAAAGCAAGCGAGCTAAAACCCATCTCCAGCTCCCTTCCTTCATCCCCTGAAGACACAGTGTCAACTAAAGGTTCGTGTGAGCAAGCGCGCCTATGTGTGTATGTGTGCAGGGTGGGTGATGAAAAAAATTACAGAAAGTTGACAAGTTCATCAACTCCCTTCTTTGCTACAACTGGGTACCAAGGGCACATGGCACAATGCAACAAAAGGCAAAAGCCTGACTTCAGGTTCCCAATGAGGAGCTACAGTAAGGCTTCCAAACTTGAAAGACTAGGATGGATGTGGGTGGAGGCTGTGGCTAAGAGCAGTCATAGGGCCACTGGGGCTGACAACACAGGAGCAAGGCCCACAGGCCTTCGGTGGTGCGGGGAGAAGGGCTACAGGATTGATGCCTTCAACCCCTGTATCAAACCCCAGAAAAATGATGGAAATGGTGGTGAGAGAGAGCAGCCAGGAGCAGAGAGAAAGTCGGCTGAGCTGGGAGGTTGCAGGTCCTGCTGGGTGAGCCCAGTGATGAAGGCAGATGGATTAGCCGGATCTACTCTAGGTCCATCTTATCCCAGGGTTTCTCAACAGTGGCCTGAAATGTGCTCAGAGAAAAATGAGAGACAACTTTGGAGCCAAGCGGTTCAGTAATGTTGCTTCCCGGCTGTGTGACCTTGGGCACCTTATGGAATTATCTGAGCCTCAGTTTCCACATCCTCAGTTGAGGTGGGGGGGGGGTGTCATACCTTCTCTCCCAGGATTATTGTGAGTAAAAATAATAATAATGGTAATAATACCTCTAGGACACCTCCCACACAGAGGAAACATGTAGTTTCTTATTCCTCATTAGCCACGCAGAGACCAGGCTAAGTCTATGCTTCTCTCTGACAGTGATGAAGAAAAGAGCCACAGCAAGCATGGCCCTGCCACTGGAGGTAGCGATAAAGGATGAGAGCGAAACAAAGATGAGAGAATAACGGCGGTGAAAAGGAGGAGATGGCTGCCATGAGGAAGGCTCACAGGGACCGGGGCACAGTGCGCTGAACACACCCCAGGCATGCAAGGGAGTGAGGACGCCTCCCCTCACCTCAGTCCTTTCTGAAATCTGGGAGAGAATGAGTCTGGTTTATTCACATCTCTAGGAGTTCCAGGATGTCCCAAAGAGACATTAGGTGAGAATCAAAATGGCCCGCTCTACTGGAATCACATACCTTGCTCCTAAAACACACACATACCTCTAAGTGGCCTCAGGGTTTTGGGGAGACTGAAAGGAAGCTGGAGAACTTCAAGGAAAAGTAACCCCCAATTGTAGGTCCAAAGATGAAATCTGCCCTGAGATGAGTCAGCATATTCGTAGTTAAACGCAAATACTGCCAGAGAACTACCTGCTCACGAGGGATGTAGAGCAAGAGCAACCAGGAAAAACCGAACAAATCCTACCACCAACTTCACAATTCTGCCGGAGCAGCCCCGCAGACCCAGGGAGGTGCTCCTGTTGGATGGGAAATTTAAGGGGCACCCAAGACTCAGTTATAAAGATAAATCGTATTTCAATGCAGTATTTTAAAAAATTAAAATTAATGAGAGAAAAAATCCATGTTGAGCACAATTATCAGGATTTTAAATAGAGCCAGGATCTGTCCATGCAGGAGCTTAGGGATGTGGGCAACGTATTCTCTCTGAAACTGAAACTTGGTCTTACCCTCCAGCAAGTGCAGGCAAGTGACATTATCCATGCCTCACCCCCAACCCTTCCACCGGACTCTCCTTCATCACAGCTGACCTCTGGGCTCAGAATTCCTGATGTCAGCCTCATGTGCAATCGTAGAAAAGGGCTGGGATATATTCCAGTGTCTTGTCCTCAAACACCTGTCTAGGTGTCAGGTCCACGC
>PVJC01044722.1:0-13997 GCA_004026665.1 Murina feae
GAAAGAAAGAAAGAAAGAAAGAAAGAAAGAAAGAAAGAAAGAAAGAAAGAAAGAAAGAAAGAAAGAAAGAAAGAAAGAAAGAAAGATTCCAGAAGCATGTATGGAAAATTAACTAAATCAAAATATTAAAATATTTTATCTGTTTAACAGGTTGCATTTTCTTCCAATGGTAAAACAGTAATGTTTCTTGAATTCTGTATGCTTGTCTTGGAAAAAAGTGCTGGATAATCAGAAATGGAAGGTTTTTTGGGGGGCTGGAAATATAAGTGCATTTGCCTGAGTGTGTGTGTATGTGAGTGTGCACGAGTGTGTGTGAGAGTGCGGATGTGAGTGTGAGGGTGTGAGGGTGTGAGTATGTGAGTGAGATGTGTTTGTGTGGGTGTGTGTGTATTGGGAGAAAGCTATGCAACATCTCTATACAGGACACTTTTTAAATTTAGACAAGACTTTGAATCATTCCAGTCTGAAGTACTATAGCCTGGGAAAGTGTCATTGCACGAAGCATCTCAACCATAGTGTTCACTTCTGTTTATATTTTGAGTTAAAGTGGAAGTAGTCATGGAAATAGCTTGGGAACTTGAAACATCCCTCTTAGACAAATAAAATGGCTAGCTTTTAAAACAACCATTCCAACCTAATCTTTACACCACTTAGCGCAGAACTACAAAGATGGCTCATCAGGGAAGTTTAAAGGGAATGTGGTGATGTGGTATTTTTCAATGGTTTAGCTCATTTTATTTGCCTCTTACTTTGAACGATTTCTATATCAAAGTAATACCTAGGAATGAAAGAGCTTTGGGGGGATTTCTGACTGACAGGTACCATTACTAATAAATTGCCTCAGAATGTAAAAATGTGACCCCTCAGGTGGTTCAACCACATTGTTTGCAAACTGTGACTAAGTATCGAATTCCAGCTCTTTTGCTAAACCCTCACCATGGAACAATACAGTTTCAATCTTTAGTGCTTTGGCACTGGCTGTGTAGGTCATAATCAGAGATTCAGCTAAGGATGAATGAAGAAGAATGTGGCTGTGCAATTGGCTGTAACCAATCTGACCCTGCTTGATCCTCATTCCTTAAAAACCTGTGACCTCCTGTAGCCTCTCCCATGATCCACGCATGTGGTCTGCACTGCCTCCTACCAAGCCGCTCCTTTGCTTTGTAGCCCTATCAAGGCATTCATTGCCAGCTATCATAAATACCATCCAGGAGTTCAAAGTTTGCCAGCACTGTAAGAAAAGTCGCAATGCCTTTCTTAGGGATTAAGGCAAGAAATGTCTTATTTACCGAAATCAAGTATTTTAAAATAAGGCCACATTTGAATTTGGGAAGAACCATAAGAGAATGAGATAATGGGGGAGAATAATACAAAGTATCTATTTTATAGAATCTATTATATTACCTGGATTCAATTTCACAAGTTTTATTTAATCCATCAAGGTCAAGGTTAAAGGTGGTCCATGACCTCTTGTTGAAGGAAGAAAGAAAACAAACCTGACTTAAAAATATGATTTTTCTTAACCCAGCTATTTCACATTGATATGAGAAAAAAGGAACAGCAGAAAAATTTTCAACATAGATAAAGGAAAACTAATGATTTTTTCCAATGGAATTTCTATGTCCTTTAAGATTTTTAAAGTTTAATAAACTTGCGCCCGTCTACTTTAGCCCAGTTGTTTTGTTATAACAGTAGAATCCAAGAATATATCATCATACCCAAATGTCAATATTTTAAGACATGGATGAAGTTGTTAGCAGTCTATTCTTTTCAAGTTCACTTAATAGGAAAGACTGCTTTGGCTGATATTTTGGAAACATCCTGTAGCAAGACATGGAGTCAGTGATTCATAGTAATTAGGAAGCAAGGGAGAACTAGAATCCTAGTTTCTCTCCAAGATAAATCATTCCTGAGAAAAGTTCTTATTATGTTCCCCTCAGGTTCATGCTCCAGTGACTGTGCTTTCTACATTGCCCCCAAATACATTTAGTTGTTAAAATGGAAATTTATAATCACAACCAACTTACAATATTATAAAGTCAATCATTAGTAGGCTGCTACCATTTTTCCTCTTATTCCAGAAATCTAGTATCTCCTAAGGAAGAAGGTTGTCTTTCCACCCCTGTTGACATTTCTGAGATGTGGTTAACTCTGCTCCTAAACACACAGACACGCCAATGCACACGCCTGCAAACATTTTTGAATACACCGACTTACTGCAAGTGCTTATTCTCCTATCTTAAACATTAAGCTCTGTGGGCAATGGAACATTACACCTCTCAAGAACAGCTGGGAGAAGTTCTGTCTAGTAGCTGCCATTGTGTCAACAGAAAGCGAGTCTTTCGGGTGCAGATATCCTGGGAAAATAGTCAAGTGAGTTTTAAGAGTACAACTATGGAGAAACACAAATACTTTCGAAAGCTTTGGAGACACGGGGTTAAATGCTCCCCCAAGCAATCTGCCATTTCCGTGTTAATTCAGTTTGTAGAAACATATAATTAGAATCTCTAATACCTGCATTTTCCTTTTCTTTATGAGAAAAACATGTGGTCTTGGGCAGAGTAATGGATACACTGAGAAGGGAGCCCTTTGTGGGGTGGTTTTATATCTCCTGCTGAAAGGCCACAGCTACTGCATTCCCAACAGCAAACAAAGCAAAATAACACTTTATTCCTTTATTGGAAACTAGCACCTTTCCTTAAAACTAAAATAGGTGCTTTCATGTAGCATTAGCAATTTTGTTCTTTACAGGTGTTGAACAAAGTAGCCTGAGGAGTGTGCAATCTGGGCTGGGAATTAAATCCAGGTTGCCTGCTTAATAATATAATGCATAACTATATAGGCACAGGTTGACATTAAAAGAATGCCTTTTATCTCGAAAATTATAGAAGAGAATGTCCTCTGATGAATAACTACAATCACTGCTTGTGAAAAATATATTCTGTGTATAGTTGTATCTATATATTATATGCATTTATATTAGTGTATAAAAATATAATAATTAATGTAAATCTGTGTCTCCCTTTAGGTACAGTTGATCCTATAATACAAGAAGATAACATTAATTTACTTTTACTAATTCTTGTACAACACAAAACACATATTTAGCATGCTGTATATTATTCATTTATTTGGCTTCCCCAGTGGGAAAATTGCCTTTCAAATAACCAGTGCTACTCCATAATACAGCTGATCTGTATTAGTCATTCTTTGCAAACATAAAAAAAATCCACAGAACCTTTTGGTGAAGAGTAAGTAATGTTTACATTTTCAAATAGTATTAATACTCCTGTATTTTATACCTCACAATAGGAGAGTCTTGGGAACCAGTGCACAATTCTCTAAAAATGAAATTTTACATAACATTTATAGCTTTTATCTAGATTCATTTGTTTCAAAAATAGCCAGCCGTTCCCAAAAATCATATGTCTTAACATAGTTCTTCTCACCTAACTGATTTGGTATAAGAATGTCAGTGATTCAAAGATAAATGTTTTTCATCTGTGATTAAATATTAATGAGTTTCAGGCCAGAGAGCAATGTTCCACTATGTATCCTAATAATTGCTAAGTTAAATGTTAGTGATGTCACAGTTACTGTCCCCTCAAGTTCTGACTTAAAACCACGTGGGCAGTTGTAAAATGTCAAGGAAGTAACACAAAAGGGACTGATGGATATAAAAGGTACTGTTGGGGTTTGAATAGTGCAGCAGACCTAGCAGGAGAGATTTTAGAAGGAGACAGAAGCAAAATAGGACATATTGCATAACTGATTTTAAAGGCTTCAGTGAAGATTTGAGAAAGAGTGATGTGCTTGAAGTGTGTGATATCACTGAAATGGGGAGAAAACACTGTTTTAAGAAGTGAATGGTCAGAACTATCACGTGGCACAGTAACATTAATCAGGACAAAAAGTGAGAAAAAGGCACTAAGTTCTTTCATGCTAAACAAAACAGCAGATTACTCCTGTTATAGGTTCTGGGAAATTTTAGGTATGGTGGCTATTATTACTTTCAATAGGGAGAGGTGGAATTAAAGTCACTTTTACAGACTTAAGAGACCGGTTGGACAAGAAAGTGAAGAAGGCCCTGACCAGTTTGGCTCAGTGGATAGAACATTGGCCTGGGGACTGAAAGGTCCCAGGTTCCATTCCGGCCAAGGGCATGCCCCTTGGTTGCGGGCACATCCCCAGTAGGGGGTGTGCAAGAGACAGCTGTTCGATGTTTCTCTCTTATCGATATTTCTAACTCTCTATCCCTCTCCCTTCCTCTCTGTAAAAAATCAATAAAATATATTTTAAAAAAAAGAAAGTGAAGAAGTAGCTGGATTATACAAGTTTGAAAGTTGAGAGACAGGAATTAAAAATGCATTATCAGTCACCGTGTCTTTCAGTTGTTTAGCTAGTTTGCTTACTGTTAGTTTTCTGAATGGTCTTTTGAAAAAGTAAATTGGTAAGACATGAGTCACTTAGCGCCATGACTGGCACACAGATGCAAAGGGGAAACACTGTTTTTGTGGGTTTTTTGTTTGTTTGTTTTATGTGCCATGCCCAGTTCTATAAACTTTGAACGACTTATGTCATTTAATTATCTTGAAACCCCATGGTCTAGGAGTCACTCTACCAGAAATGGCATATCATTCAAATATGCTGATTTACTTGTAAGGGAACGAAGGTCCACAGGGGTTAACTAAACTTTCCAAAACTACTAACCTTCAGGGTTTTCTCTGATTCCTTTCCAAAAGACCACATTGCACGTTAGTCTCCTGTGCCCATGTCTGTATGAAATTAAAAGGAAGAAATTCATGAAGATTACTGTGGCAAAGGTTACATGCAGACTATTTTCACAGAAATACTAGAAGTTTCAATGTAAAATAAACTCAGTAAATGTTTATTGAGTTGTTAAGTACTTTTTGCACACTGATAATTCAATATATCACAATTAGTACTAGATAGTTAAAGTAACAAGTAATATCAACTATTTTTACTTGATATTATAAGCAATAGAAATACTATAGCTTTAGACAATTTTGATTTTCTCGCCTGGTGTTATACGTTTAAAAACTTCTATTATAAACTTGGAAATGTAAATCATCAAGATTTTGAAAATATAACCATTATATTTTTGTGTTTTATTTGCAATAGAATTTATATACATTTTTCCATTTATGCAACTATGTTGAACCAGAAGAAAAAATTACACACTCTTTTCAATTAATGTTGGACAGTGATACACAGGAATTATCAATAAATGAACACATGTGAACTGCTTACTTACTACATATCCTGCTAAGAATTTATCCTTATTCAAGCTTGATGAGGAAAATATTGCTTTGATAAGGCAAGTGAGGATTAAAGTATGGTCCTAGATTATTTCTCTATGTCAAGGAAATAAAATAAAAATATAGATAGAGCAGAAAGAAACAAAACTGTAATTATTTTCTCCTGATTTCTCCTAGCATGTCAAACCTTCCACCAGGAATCTTCCCAACTACATATATTGTAGCCTTTGGAAGATTGTGTAAGGAGAATCAGTTGGCAGGCAAATTCTTTCACTTTTTGCTTTCCTGAAACAAATATTTTATTTCACCTTGGTTTTTGAAAGACAGTAGCATCAGATATGGAATTATAACAGTTATGTTTTTAGTGCTTCTAACTTCCATTGTGGCTGTTGAGAGGCCAGTCTATTGTCATTCCTCTATAAAGGGTGTATCTTTCCTTTCTTGACATTTTTAAAATTTTGTGTTTGTCCCAGAGATTCAGTTACTATTATTACTATTACAGTACTATTAGATAATATAGTCTAATGGAATAATATATCTTGCTCAGAATTTTTTATTTATTTAACCTGTTGGTAATTTTTTGCTCTTCTGGCGTTAAAAGTTGCATGTCTCTCCTTTATTCTCTAAACCTATATTTATAGTTTTATAATTATATTATGGACTCAGTGCACAAAAAATTGTGTACTCACGGGGGGGGGGGGCGTCCTCAGTCCTCAGCCCAGCCTGTGCCCTCTCGCAGCCTGGGACCCCTCGGGGGATGTCCATCTGCTGGCATGCCTGGCATCCCTGGATGAGGGGCTGAGGGCCATTTTCAGGCTGCCCACAGCTCCCATTGACCCAACATCCCAACGAGGCTGGCTGGAATCAGATTTCTGGGGTTTATTTATCTTCTATAATTGAAACTTTGTTGCCTTGAGCGGAGGCCTAGGCAGGCAATGAAGCCTCCTGTTTGCTTCAGCTCCGTGGCTTCTATAATTGAAACATTGTTGCCTTGAGCAGAAGCCCAGCCAGAGTTTCCTCCATTGCTAGTGCAATGGAAGCCTCCTGTTTGCTCTAGCTCTGTGGCTGCCAGCCACCATCTCGGCTCAGTTAACTTGCATACAGCTGCTCTGATTGGCTGATGGGCATGGCTTGGCTGGTAGGCATGGCTTAGGTGTAATGGAGTGATGGTCAATTTGCATATTGCTCTTTTATTAGATTAGATCTCAACGTTCATAATTATACTCAGTTTTAAAAAATATTGTATTTTACCTATTCTTTTTATTCTGAAATTTAATTAGACTTTTATCAGACTTTCTCAATTCAACTTCTCTACCTCATAACCAGTATCAAATATTTCCACTTTTCTCTCTGATTGCCTCTTGAATATTTTCTTTAGCTTTTTTTTCTATTTTGTGCTTCTCCCTTGATTCACTGAATTTTTTGTTTTAATTTTTCATTTCCAAAATTTAAATTTGATTTCTTTTTAAATCTTTACTGACATTTTAAAGTTTTTTGATTCTCACACAAATTTTCAAGTTTACTTTTATTTCCTGAAATATATAAAACATACACGTCTAAATGATTTGTTTATACATGTAAAGTATCATTACTCTGAAAGTATACTTCATCTGATTTTCACTCATAGTATATTTTTTCTCTATGAGTTTTTCTTTTTTTTAATGTATTTTATTGATTTTTTACAGAGAGGAAGGGAGAGAGGCAGAGAGTTAGAAACATCGATGGGAGAGAAACATCAATCAGCTGCCTCCTACACACCTCCCACTGGGGATGTGCCCGCAACCAAGGTACATGCCCTGACTGGAATCGAACCTGGGACCTCTCAGTCTGCAGGCTGATGCTCTATCCACTGAGCCAAACCAGTCAGGGTGTCTATGAGTTTTTTGATGTTTATTTATGTATAAGAGTTCTGAATTGAAATTAAAGTTTTATAGTATAGGTTTTGCATTTAATTCTGTCAGTTGCCTGCAGTTCCCCTACCAACTAATTTGTGTAAAGTTGAGAAAGAATCTATATAAAGATGAGATTATGTTTATGGATTTTGAAAATATGATTTTCCCATTCCCACAATACCAGTGACATAAGGAAGTGTATTTACTGTTTCTTCTGCTGTGGGTTACTGAAGGTGCAGTCCTTTGGGAGCCTAGTTCTATAGCGCAATCTCCTACAGGTCCTCTACATTAAGCATACCCAAGACTTTATCTTGTGTCTCGTTTATCCTGAATAGCCATCAGAATGGAAACTTAAAATCTCCTGGGTTTGTCGAGTCAATCTGAAAATGGGTTTTAGCACATCTAGTTCCTAGAGTCTTTATTTTTACTGTGCTTCTAGTCTCTATGGATTTTAAAATTTATTTCCACTCCAGAGAGGCATTTAAAAAGATACTTGCTAAATTTTATAATGCTCTTATTTGTTTTTCATTGAGGGATCCATTTGCAGTTCTATCTACTAGTTCTCAGCACTGAAAATCCTATTTGTGCCACTTTCAAAACTCCTATTACATATGCCTTCTCTTGCTATTGTATTTAAGCATTGCTTTCTATATATTGAAGGTGTACATTTTAGTTTCTAAAAAGTTATATTGGTTGCTGCCCAACTTTCATAGTGATTCCAGGGCCTTTGTTACAATGGGCGCAGAAGATGAATGCTGACAGAACATCAAGCCTCTAGAATTCTATAGATAACTGAGTTCCTATAAATTATACCTCAGAAATAGCATCCCATTTTTACCTTAACTATTTTTATTACACTTATTGAGGTGACATTGGTTAATGAGATGATATGGGTTTCAAGTGTATGTTTCTATGACATGTGATCTGTATATCACACTGTAAGCCCACCACCCAAAGTCCAATCACCATTGTCACCGTATATTTGACCCCCTTTACCCTTTATAATGCCCCCAGCCTTTCCCTGTGGTAACTATTGTCCATGTCATGAGTTTTTGTTGTTGTTTTTCTTATTTGTTCATTTGTTACTTTCAATTTTATATCCCACATTCACCAGCCCCTCAGCCTCTGCTAACTCATTGTCTAGATCCCAAAGAAGTTCAGGCCACAATTTGCTGAAAAAGTTCACGAAATCTTAACAAGAGCCTCTAAAAGTCAGGGATCACAAGACAATAAGGTGATGAAGGCCTGGGATGGGTGGCAGTGGGAGGGAGGGGGGAGGGGGAAGTAGAAGGGGTCAATGGGGGAACATCTGCAATACTTTCAACAATAAAGATTTAAAATAAAAAAATAAATCAAAGTCAGGGAACATTGGTTTCTGGCTGTTCTTTATCCTGTTCTCAAACAATACTATGTTTGGAGGCACTGGCATCAACCCAATCTTAAAATATATCTTTATTGTGCAGAATATGTATTGGTTACACACTGATGGCTTGGGAATATTACTAATGGCTCAGTACCTCTGCATGGGAAAGATAGCCTTAATTGCTGGGTTTTCTGAGATTAGTAGTACTTCAGAGAGAAAAGACAGAAAACAGCAGGAACGCTGGCTAGTGTTCTCACAAACGTTATTGTGACCAGAGGACCATTTCTTATTTCTAGTAGTAAAGGAGTTAATACTGGAAACATTATTGAAATTGACCCAACAATTGGTTCCCAGCTGTTATAATGGTAATAATTTTTGACTACCACCAGCTTTTTTCAGTTAGCTCAATATATTAAAAGTATCAATAAAGAATTCTTGTGCTGCCAGATGTTCAGGGGGGTTCTAGCACAATGGCATCGGAATTGGAATGAGCTTTACAAGTCTCAGTAGAAACTTCAAGACAACCAGTTGCCGCATTTGCTTTATAAATATAAAGTGTCTCAGAAATACAGTCATCTATTTTATTGTCATATGTATTTACTTTTGATTTTATTCAGAGGAGATATGTAGCTGCTATTTTGGCACAAGATAATCATGACAACCTGAGTTTAGTAAATTACCCACATCCCTTTAATTTCTTGCAGAGGCAATATCTAATTACATAACTTTTAACTGCCCTTGAATATATTAGGTTTTAAATGTTTTGAAGATATAATTCCTCTCTCTCTCTCTCTCTCTCGCTCTCGCTCTCACTCTCTCTCTCCCCTCTACTGAAAAGGTTCTATAAGGCATGAACGTTTATTCATCTTGATCTTGTGTGAGTTTATCAATATATTATAGAATATTTCTGATGATATATATGGCAGCAGAAAGAAAAGTGGAATGCATTTTCATTCAAGCACAAAATTTATTTCTTTATCATGATGACTACTTTAAAGTTCACAAGAAAAATTACTTAGCTCAGCAAAGGGTCTTATGTTATACATAAGAAGGGTATCTCCAATCAATAGTTAGCAGGTATGTTTAGGATCTCTGCACAGTTTTATTAAATTTGACATATAAATGTTGCCAAGACTTTGGAGACTTGTGAATTATTTTCTTAACAGCCTAGGCTAGTCTACTCAGAAGCCAGGTGTGTACCATTGAGTTACACAATTACATACTTGAAAATCAAAAGGGGGAAATGAAACCATAAAAGCTACATAGACAGGAAAGCAAAATGCACTCTCAGGGCGCATCATTACATACTTCAGACTCACAAAATAGGCCACCCTCCTATTCCTAGCAGGTAGAAAAATCAAAGAGTACACCACACTGACACAAGGGGAGAGGCACAGAGAGGTTAGATTCACTCCAGCAATTTTCTACCAGAGTGGATACTGAGAAGTCAGAGTGAAAATGAACTTGACTCTATTTTATCTAATCAGGAAAACTGCTATATTTTTTCTTCACTTGTGTCTGACAGATAGAAGCTTTATTTGCATAGAACTTTACCACTGACATTTCTAATGCTCACACTGAGAGATATAGAAATGGGACCCTTACTCTTAATTTTTCTCCTCTATAATAGCTGCTTTTTAGAAATTATTCTTTGTAATCTGTTCCTTTGTAATTATAAAGAGGGATTTTTAACTGTGATAACTTAAGATTGCTTGCTATAATCATAACAGTGAGGAGGTATTTCAATTAATTTGCACATCTTTATTTTCTTAACCATATTAATGAGGCTTTGTTTTTCCGCAGCTTGGAGGAGGTGGGGTAGCTAAGGAACCAGGAAGTTTTCTTAGTATCATAAAACAGAGAATGCTCTGAGCCTATTATCAGAAACTAAAAGTTCCTTAGATACTGTATCCCTCTAATAGCCTCGTAGCTAAAAGAAACTAATTTATGTTTCTATTATTTGTGCTTCCATTCCTAGGTCTTAGTATTCATTTGTTTTTTGTCTTCCACATCTCTATATATAAAAGCCTAAACGACTGTCCAACTGTCCAACCTGTAGCTATGATCCACACTGACCACCAGGGGGCAGACGCTCAATGCAAGAGCAGGAAACCACTGGCATGGAAACATGGAACAAACTGATGAATCTCAGAGGGAAGGTAGGAGGGAGGAAGGTGAGAAGAGATTGACCAATGATCTTATATGCGTACTAGAAGCCCGGTGCATGGATCTGGCGATCTGTGCCTGCAGGGATTGGGCCGAGACCGGCTCTCTGACATCCCCCAGGGGGTTCCAGATTGTGAGATGGAGCAGGCCAAGCTGAGGGACCCCACCGGTGCATGAAACCATAAGTTGTTGTATAAAGTTGTATGGACAATTACAAAGAATTCTGGTAATAGTTATGGTCTGATTATCTGGAAATACAAGGAGGTGTATAAAATGAGATTTAAAATAAAACCCCCACTATAATTCACTCAATAATAGATTTAAGTGTAATCAACAGTACACTCCAACAATCCCTGGCCTAAAAAAATAAAAGAATATGTTCTTAAAAATAGTAAAGGTTCAGGAGGAACTATCCTATAAGTATTTTAGTCTTCAAAAAACACACAATTTCTACCCCTTTTAAAGAAAAATAGAGAAACAGTAAGGTTTATGGTTACTTAACTATCAACTTTTCCGAAAATATCAAAATCTAAAATGGTTTAAGAACCAGGTAAATGTTTGGGAAAACTTTAAAGCCCAGGTTTATTACACGAGTTAGGAAACCCACCGGTTAACTAAAAGACTTTTCCAAAGATAATGAAGTTCAAATTTTTTGAGATCAGGAAAAGTCTGTTTATTGTATTTTATTGTTTCTGGTTTAGAATAAAGGCAAGCTCATCCACACACACACACATACACACACACACACAAATCTTCGCTTATAAGGTCATATTTTAACATACGAAATGAATTGAGGTCTATCTTCTATCTGTACTTACCATGATTCATTTAAATGGGTTATTTCCATTGTGCACAGGTGGTAAACTTACATCACATGGTTTTTATATAACAGCCTGGAATAGCAGGCCCTGAAGAGCTACATCTAATGGTATCATTAAAATGATTGTAAACATGCCTGTTGTGGCAGATGTGAGCTTTATTTCTGTTGATATACATTCAAATTGTTTGGTAAGATCAAACAAATGCAGAGTTTTAATATGTCAAACATGTCCACATTCTAACAGGTCCTGTTTTTAAAGAGACCTGTTTCTTTAGAAGTCAGGACAGCTATAAAGGAGCCAGACTGTGGAGCGGAGTCAAAGTCGAAACTCATTTTCTCTGATGAGAGCAAAATTCTCTGTATTGTACCATTTAGCCAACGGTTTCCCGTGAAAAGAGATCAAACAGAATAATATCGCAGGTATTAAAATAAGGTGGAGGAGGCAAGTATGTCTATTAATAATTATTCTTAGGTTTTGTTTTAGACAAAATTAATTATTTTTGTCATTAAATTTAATCTGTTCTTCTCTTAACTGTTCCCCCTCTTCATCACTTATCCCTCTTCCTCTTATTTATTAGTTTACTTACAATAATGTCACACCGTGTGTTCCAATTTCCAGACCATTTTTGATTGAGAATTCCAAATTTAACTGGTTTTTCTAGAGTTATTTGGGAAGTTCTCAAACAAAAACTTGTCTTTATTTTGTTCTAGTGGCAAAATGATTAGATTTCTCTGGCATGTTCTACTAACATCATCTACTAATATTAGCAGAAAATTATGGGTTAAATGTCTATATTATTTCTATGAAAGTATAAAAATGCAAATAGAATGTGCTTCTTAATTAATGCTAAAAACTGTCAAATACTTCATACATGCTTGCTATTTTATAAAAATGATCTCAACCTCTCTTGATCTAAAATAGCAGAGGTAATAGACCAAGATAGTCTAAAAAAAGAACCTACACTTTTATACGGCCTTTTATTTTTCTTTTGAAATAGTGTTACAGAAAGTTCTATTTTAAAATAGGTGAACATATTACAGTATTATCTTTACAAAAATGTAGAAAAAATGGGGGTTTCCTCTCTTGTGGCAGAGATTAATACTCACCAAAATATTCCATTTTCTCCCCCACATTCCTAAGTACTCTTACGATTATTTTAAACCATAAAACTATTTTTGGAGAATAAAGTGTGAGAAGTGTCATGTGTATCATTTCAGGGCTAAAATAGTGGAAACCTCAGGCATCAATATTCAGTTGCTTTCTTTCTCCTCTGTGAGCTTGGAAGTCCATGTGTTGTGAACCGGAAACATCAAAACAGCTGGATTCCTGAGTTGCTGCCAGGAGAGCAATGCCCAAAGCATGCTCAGCTGTGCAGGGGGTTCAGGATGAGTCAGAAATAGGCCTTTTGTTGTACTGAGTGTGAAGATGTGGGATTGCTTGTTTTTGTCTCTCCAACCTCTCTAGTTTGTCTGTCTTATCTAGCCTACTTTGGTTATGTTAGACATGGGTACCAGAGATGAGATGATATCTTCAAAAAAATCATTATATTTGACATTGATCTAGGGATCTAGCCATGGAAAAACAGAGAGAACTGATACTGGAGGTGTTTAGGAGATGGTGATTCATTTCATACAGTAGCAAAACATTAGAATAATGTGAGCAGCAGATCACGTACCTAACACCCTAACACATCTGTGCCATGGGTTTGAAAGCCGGCTGTGAATAATGTGCATGATTTGCTATTAACTCTATCTGGCAAACTATATTAAGAAAGAAATGAGCTCAGAATAGGATTGGCTTGTTTGCAAGCAGAAGCGATAGCGGCAGAGAGTCCAACACAGAGCCTTCCAGTGCTGGAAAAACAATTGCTTCACGAACGTAATAAATGGAAAGAGTGCAAAAGTCTTTAAAGACAAACGTCTGGTAACATATTTCTAACTGATTAAATTGCCTCAAATCCAAGAACAGGTTAAGAATGTAGTTCTCAATAACTTGGTAAAATGACTCAGGGTAATGACCAGATTAAGAGTGTGGCTTTGCTCAGAAATTCAAAGCTTCCTTGTAACCCTGTTGTGCATAATGAATAATGGAATAAAAGAGTAGAGATGTCCAACATGAAAAGCAGCTGTGTTTGTTCTGGGTACATGGAGAAAATTAGAATAAAAGCTTGCCAGTTATTTGTAGGTTCTACTGGTGAAGAAACTAAGTTCAAAGGGGAAATCGTTTAGAAATATAAAATGACTCTAAACTCACAAACTTGCTATGAGCAGGAAGCCAGCTGGAAAAGCTCCTCCGTCTCCTAGTAGAGAATATTCCCCCAAACCCACTTCTGGTGGGAGCTAGGATAATGGAGGGGAAAAGGGGAAAAGGCATCCTTGCCCAACTGGTGTGGCTCAGTGTTTGGGTATCAACCTATGAACCAGGAGGTCACAGTTCAATTCCTGGTTAGGGCACAGGCCCGGGTTTCAGTATCCAT
>PVJC01044723.1:0-13999 GCA_004026665.1 Murina feae
TTCTCAGTTTCCCTCTCCCACTCTTTCAACTCTGGCAGCCTGGGTACTGCTTTACGACATTTACTAAATATACTACTGTGCTTTTCTTAGTGATTAATGACAATTAGGTTTAATGACTATTTTTCTTTATTATAAGTTCCCCTTTACATTTGGGATTTAATTCTGAAAAATAACCATGCACAGTCATGGCTGTTTGTTCCTCTCAATCTGTCCCAGTGATTTCCCAGGAGCAAATGGTGCAATTGAAATCTTCACCTAACTATTCTCCTCCCATTTTTGAAGCAAGTTCTATTGGTGAGCTATTGTAATTTGGTAATTTATGAGAAACCTTTGCCAAAAACAGGCACACGGGCTCTATAAATAAAGCAGTCTGATAATTGTTTGAACAAAACTGAGTCCCATGGATGACTGGCAATAGACTCTCATTAAGGTTAGGATACAAATGTGTCTAATTTCTCTGAATAACCATTTTATTTCTCATTATACACTACTGTGCATTCTAGAAAATGGTAATTTTGAAAGATACCAGCCAGTTGTTTAAACAAAGATTAAAGAAACATAGTATTTAAGGTATATTTTATTAAGTCACATATTTCAATAAAAACAGAATAAATGTGCATTGATGAAAATATTATTCATATGGAAGCAATAAGATTTCCACTGTAGAGCTAGAGCTATTCCATAATTTAAAAGCTTATTCCTTTTGTGGTAACTTTTGTTATTTAAATTCAACTTATCATCCACTGTCTTCTAAAACTAAAAAGAGGACTTGTGGGCCTTTATTATTTTTATTCATAGTTTAAACAAAATTGGCTCAGGGATTACAACTTAAAGATTTAAGTTCTAAAGGTTGCTCATTTATAAAATGACTTATGTACCTCATTTGAAATGTGAAAGTTTTAGAATATAAAAGAAAAATGTGAAAGCCTTATTATATTTAATTTGATAATATAAAATATAGGTAGATTAAACCTAACTATATTTATAAGCTCATTCTGATATATTTCAGTTCTTGTTTTAGTGAAATTTTTGTTGCTTCCCCTTCTTAAAAATTGCTTCTAAAGTGTTTTTATTGATATTTGTAAAATTAAACTTGGGAAAATTAAAACAAAATATAAATTAATGTGTAACTTTTATATTTAGCAAAATATAACTTTTATATCTATTTCAATGTCTTTGAAATCAAGGGAAGCCTTTTTAAAATTAAGTTAAAGTTTAACACATTAAATACTTATTTGAATGGGTATAAGATCAAACAGATTTAGAGCCATTTCTACAAGATCTTATTTTTTAACATTATGCAAATAAAAGCTGTGATTTAATATTTTGTTTTACTTATTCCTCTCCAACTTTTCATATGATAAACCCCATCTCTTTTTTTTCATTATTAATTTGTAAATATGTAGGACACACTTATGCACATGGAGAGACTAGATATGAATGGAAATCCTGTCAATTACTAAATGTTACCCATCCCAATAGCAATAATAAACTAAAACTCTACTGACAAAATAGTCTGATAACCAGATACTCTTAAGAATTTTAAGTTTTGGTGAAATATGGAATCATCAATTTCCCCCCAGAATATTATTTCCTTCCACTAAAAAACAACGATCATAAGTCTTGAGGGTCAATACGCTATACTTTATTAACGTAATCCTCGTGATTCTTATAGTTATAAAAATAATTTTATATGTAAAATATATTTTCCACTTAAAATATGTTCCTATGTAGATCAGTATTCATAGCAGAAAGTCACTAATCAATTGGTAAAATTAGCATCATTAACTACATTGCTTTAGTAAGGAGAGCCTTCGCGTTTAAACTGCCGGAGGCTTTCAGGAAGCGTGTGTAGGCAGAAGTGTGATAAGGTGTCTGCAGTAACTGTCTACATCATGCTTCCGTTTAGCTGGTGTCATCACTCACTGTCACTCTCATCCATTCCATAATTTGCACAGAAGAAAGCAAACCGCAACAACTCTTTAAATTCTGGAAATGTATGGCAAACTGTCACTACTCTCTTACAAAGATATTTATCTCAGGATTTTCCTGGGCTCAGGATTTCTCAATAGGTCTAGCCCTCTTCCCCAAATACAAAGGCAACCCCAGTGATCAATGGGAACTACAGTGCTTATAACATCACAGCCAGGACAGCTTAATTCCTCAGATTAGCACTGGACTCAAACCAGCAAAGGCATCCTGAGAAATTACTCTAAGTGTATTTATAAGTGCCTAACTTCATCTTCCTCCTCTCTGCTGGAATATAAGCCAAGGCCGCGTGGCTTTATCTTAATTGTGTTTGAGCTTGAGAGGCATCCGTTGAAAGCCTGTCTCAGTTCATAGATATGAGAGACTGTAATATTTTAGCAATTCCTACTGCCAAGTTGCTAAGCAATAAAACTATCTTGGTCCTTTTCTGCCAGTTCATCATGAAGAACTACTTTCGTTTTGCTTAGTCTCTTGGTGAAACACATGGAAGGCAGCTGCACCAAGAGGCCTTTCAGACACACACTGCCCCACAAATCCCTGGAACTGCCAACCCTTCGCATGGCTAATTGAGATGGCTTGAAGCAGAGAAATCCCAGAAAAAGCATGCCTTACATAACAGTGATTAAATTTATACAAATTTGAGCTCATTCTAGCACCATGCTCTTTCTCCTTAGTCCCTTTAGCCAAGGTAAACATACGTGTGATGATTACTCAGCTAAAGATAACATTTTGCATGCTCTATCATGCTTGTCAAGCTATGCACCTTAAAGTAAATACATATTTCTGCTCAATATTTACTTGTGTTTTAAAAGCTTTGATCACATGATGGATGGATAATGTGCAAAAGGAGAGAAGTGTATAATGTAAAAACATACAGTTCCACTTTCATTTAAGTCTAGTCTTGGTATAAATTTTTTAGATCTTTCTCTGTGTGTGTGTGCGCACATGTGTGTATACATATACATATATATGTATATACACATACATATATACATATATAAGTATACATACATATATACATATATATGTATATATATACAAACATATATATGTTAAATTTTTTATCCTACAAACTTACAGCAAAAATTTACACCTTTCTCTATTACAGTTAGTGTTTTCATTAAAACTGTGTCAGATCCTGAGTCACTAACATTATATGAACTAAGACCTCCCCTTTCCTCTCAGAGGTGCCATGAAGTCTCTAAGTCTTGATTAGAGCATGGCATTATAGAAAAGTCCCCCACACACACACACACCCTGGCTAGGCTTAGAATACACTTGTCACTAAAGAAATGCCCTCCATGCAAACTTACAGCTTCCCAAGAACTGCTCCTGTGCATCCCAGTCCTATAGATACTGCACTTTTTCCTGCTGAGAGACTACAAGGTCTGTTCCCTCAGCCTGCCCACCTCACACGTCAGTACTTTTACCTCGCCATCTCTTACTCATCTTTAACCTCAACTTGAAAGCACAGAGTGTCCTAATGGAGGCCTTCTCTGTCAACCTACATGAAGCTGTGGATTGTTCCTGTTGGACACCATGACACTTGGTGTATCTCCTTCATAACACTTCTCACACCTGTCCCTCCCCCGCACCCCTGCCCCGAGCCTATACCTGATTCTGTGATTCCCTTCTAAATTGTGATTTCAGTGAGAGCAGGGCTTAGAGTCTGGCATTTATTCCTTCCTTGAATGGATATCTATTGAACATCTCCTATGGTGGAGCAATATATCGGATGCTCAGGATAAAGTGATACATTCTAATGGCATGATTCTCATCGACCTTACCTTTCAGACATGTGAACAAACAATTACGCCGAAACTTCATAAAAATAGTGGTAACGGCTATGAAGTGTGTAGTGTCCATGTGAACATATAAAACAAGTTAGTCTGCTGCCAGAAACAGATATTTAGGGAAGTGCCCCAGAAGAAGTCACATTGAAGTTGAGATCTAAGGAGCAAAAAGGATGTCATCAGGAGAAGAGAGGGTACTTAGCTACTTAGAACTGGAAGGTGTGTGGAGTAAAGAGCTAGTGAACAATTAGTAATAGATAGATATTAAGGTCAAGAGGTAGACTAAGGACCACTGGTCAGAAAGGTTTTTATATTCTTAAATATTTTAAATTGGGAAATGATTACACAATATTAAGCAATTCAGTGATATGTATAGGTCTACCACTGAAGATCAATAATGGTGGATTTTTCCAAGATGGTGAAAACAAAGAGACTTGAATCGAAAAATATTTTGGTGTTAGAAATGGGAAAACTTAGTCATGTATTGAGATGTGAAGGATCTGGTTAAAGAAGAAAAGGGTAAAAATTATAATTAAAGCAATAGCTAACACTCATATAGCATTTGTTGGTACAACTCATTATTTTAATTGTTTCACATTTATTAGTTCATTTAATTCTTACAATAAATATATGGAATAGTACTCCAATATCATAAAGTGAAGCACAGAGTGATTGAATAACTTGTTTAACTCAGACAGCCATAGAGTAGAGCTAGTATTCAAACTATAGCGGTTTGGCTCCAGGAACTATCATGTAAACATTATCCCCAGGTTTTTGGAATGGGAATCCAAGTGAACGGTGGTACCATCAACTGACGCAGAGAACATTAGAGAAGTGATTCTGGGTTTCAGTATAAGACTTTGAATTTTGGACTCTAGGAACTTGATGCACCCTCTGTGATGTGTAAGTGCGGAAGATAGTTCTGGCATTCTCAAGTTGAATGGGAACGGGAGTATGATTTTGGAACTCATGGAAGTAGAGATGAAAACTAAAGCCAGAGGCAAATGAGATCATCCTGGGTTCACGTTAGAGTAGAAGAGAAAGCCTATGCTGAGGAAAGGGGACTGGGAAGAAGCTGCCCGAGTCGTAGGAAAAAACAATGAGGAGCCTGTCACAGAGCCGAAGGAATGCCTTTGTCAAGGAGAAGATAGTCAGCCGGTACATTATAGGTCCTCAGGATGTCTATTGGTTTAGTGATTGCTCATTAGGCTGTACTTTAACACCTATATATTTTTACCTGAGTGTTCTCAGATCATTACACTTCATGCGTAAATGTATGATTGTGATATATGATTGGTGAGTCCTTTTATTTACAATTTTAAGGGAGAGCATAATAGGAAATACATTATTTTCTCTAAAAACTTATATTTTCTTTCAGCATCCACTATGTGGTTCAGAAATATATTAATTTCTAAGATCTAAAAATTAGCAAATCTTGAGAATTGCATTTATTGGTTAAGGTCCAATACATTTCTAGGAAATAGCGCACTGGGTTAGTGTTAATCTTATCCAACTAACATTTAAAAGCATTCTCTGATTTATATTACTGCCATATCATACCATTGTGACTAATGCATTGCTAATGGTAACAGCATTAGCTAATTTTATATATAAGTACAGATATAAACTCGTTTAACTATTTTTGCCATAGTCAGTGTCTCATGGTCAAAAATTTAATTAAGTTTTTCTACTACAGCTAAGATGTAAAATTGGGATTGATGTGTGCAGTGTGTTTTTTTTTAATTAAAAATGCACCTACCCTATATATCAAATTTTAACCAATTGTAATGCTCTACAGGTTTAGATTAATTAATAAGAATCACATAAAAATGCACTCATGATCAGATGATAAAGTCAAAGTGACAATCTGGTAGCTGAATAATAATCCCAATAGTTTAACATCAATTAAGTGTATATATGCCAGAAACAACTCAAAACACAGCCAAAATTAATTTCACATAATTAGATATTTAGATTTAGAACCAGTTGTCAGGTCAGTTTTATGGCAAATATAGATTAATACATTTCAATGTTATTTAACATGAATTAAATTTACTCAACATCAGGAACTTGCAATTGTCTGATATAGTCACCTCACAAGATTATAAAAATTCCTTCCTAAAAAAGTTTTCCACTTTATTATCTTGACTTTCCAAACAGTACCTAGAACTTGTATAGATTGATGCAAAGTTGCTTTTCAGCTAATAGTCACTTAATATGCAGAAAACATATGACTTTGAGTAAATAAATGACAAATTTGTGATATAAACTAAAAAGTTCTATAGAAATTTTATTGAAATAGTTAATCTAGTTATCAAAATATTTTAAATTAACTTATGTAATGCAATTTAAACATTAAAAAATGATGTTTTATCTAAAACCCAACTGAGAAAAAGAAATATCTTACTAATTTAGCCTATTTTCTCATATAAGATTCAGTATTTCATAAACAAAGAAAGTGTGTGTGTGTGTGTGTATGTGTATGTGTTTTCCTTCCTTCAATTATCCACTTTCTCCTGTGCCTACATTTTATTTTATTTTTCTTCTAGGCCATTCACAAAAGCTGTTGAACAATGCTGAGGTGTTTTTTGTTTTTCTTCTGTATTTCTCTAAAGTCCACTGAACTTGTTCATTATTTCTAAAGCAAGAACCAATCAATCAGCAATTATTTACTTTTTCTTAGGAAAGTATGGGGCCCCTTCTCATCCCATCCTACACTTCCCATTAGGGCAAGCCACAATCAGCTCTCGTGTGAATTACTGCTGTAGCCTCCTAAATCGTCATCTGCTCTAGCTCCCTAAAACCATTTCTTTCTACTGCAGCCAGTGATTAAAATGTAAATAATACGTCTTCCCCTGCTTGCCACCCTCCACGGACATCCCATCGCACCAGGAATAAAACACAGGGACTCATGGTACCGGAAGAAGAGTGTGGTGCAGTCTGTGTTTACATCTATGAATGTGTTCCCTTCCTGTCCCCTCTGGGCTGACACTCTTGTTCTGTTTTACCTCCGTCTCCTTTCCTTAACGGGTCATGCTCACCCCTGCCTCAGGAACAATGGCTTTGATCTGCTTTATGTTAGGAAAACTCTTTCTCTAAACAGTTTACTAAGGTCCCTGCTCAAATATCCTCTTCAAAGAAACTCAGTTACTTATTGGATTTTTTAAAACTTTTCTTCAGAGCTTTTATCAATACTTATTCTAATACTATATCTATGTACCTTCCTTTTGTCCTTTATCTTACTTTTTTTCTCTTTCTGGAATGCAAGCTACCTGAATCAGGATTTGTCTCTTTTTTATGGCTGCATATACCCCAACATAAATGGATGAGTGACTGACTAAGTAATTACGGTTGCCCTATCTTGTGACTGTCCTTACTATTTTCCAATTTGAAAAGGGCAATCTTTTTACATGTAGGGGATTCTTCACTGGAGACTTTTTTTTTCTACAACGTTAAATATAAAATTAAAAACAGATATTACCTTTTTCAAATGGTAATCATTTTTATTCAAATTACTTTAATTCAAATGGCAATCTTTTTTCACCTTCCTTATTATTTATGCATTAAATGTCAATTGAAATTATTGTGTTAAAGTTCCATGAAATGTGTATTTCATGTCATTTTCAAATACTATCTGGTTAAATAAACTATATATTCTTACAAATCAAGCATGATTATGGCAATCTTATGAAATGTAACTGAATTTCCAGGTACGGAGATTAATTTTCTATTATAAAAAGAGGAATAGAAGTCTAGAAAGAACTGAAGCACTGAAATTCTAAGCTATTGAATTACTCATTAAAAGAGGTGAGGGATTCTGAAAACATGGAAACCTGAATCTACTTCACCTCCATGTCAAAAGTCAATTACCTTTTGTGAGAAAATAGCTACTGCCATTTGTGATAAAACCATATATTAAAATCACATATACACAATAATATAAATTGTATAATTCTTAATTATAAGTAATATATATGTATATGTAATTATCTATCTATATAATAGAGGAATATGCAAATTAGCCATGACACAGTAATGTCACAAACAGAAGGGACCTGAGGTTGCATGGCATCTGGCAGGGGTGAGGGACCTCAGGCCACACCTCCCACCCCATGGGGCTTGACAGGGAAGCTCAGGTAGTGCCCCCTGACCCTATGCTTGACCAGAAGACCTCAGGCTGCACCACGCACCTGGTGGGGCTGGACAGGGGACCTCAGGCTGCATCCCCCACCCTGCCCCAGGCCAGGGGACCTGAGGCTGTACCCCCCACCCAGAGGGGCTTGACAGGATTGAGGCTGACCTGGTCTGGGTCTCCTGCATTTTCAAAGCACATGCAGGTGGTAGGCGGGGACTTGACTCGAGGGTCCGCAGCGCGCCCCAGACTCCCACAGAAGGGAGATTTTCATATACATTTTACTAATTTTCTTTTATTTCTGACACTTATATTATAGAGAAAGGGCAAATAGCAATATTAAAGTATTTCCTCAATTAATTCCCTTTTAATGTACTAGTAATTCATATAATTGTGTATGTCAATATATACGTATATATGTGTGTAAGTATGCACATAAAAATATAAACTTAAATTATTAAAATATATTCAAGGCCATACAACTAGTTATTAGGAGATCTAGGATCATGTTACCTTTTAATGAGGTCTCTGTTATTTCTACCAGATTTTTCAGGTTTTTCATAAAGAAGGTTCTTAGTTACCATGAAATTACCGAGAGTGATGGTGATTCAGGCTGTCGCCTTGATCCTGACAGGTGCTCAATGAATTTGCTAGTCTCCCAACAAGCAAAACTCTAAAGCAGTCATTCCCACTGAAATGCTTTTGCTCATGATATGCTGTCATAAATCCCAATTCTCCTACTCTTCCAAGAATAACTATGTGTCTAACCATTTCTTAACCCAGTTAGACAGAAATAGAGACAAAAAAAGGAAAAGAAGGTGGAGGGTGTATGATGCACAATGGCAAATGAAAAGGAGAATTTTCAGTCAAGCATTTTATTTCTGAAACTAGGAACTATAACAGGAAACAGTGTCAAGGCAGTCACACAGTAGGGACACAGCAGGTATGAAGTGCACACTTGTTAACAGAATGAAATGATGCACTGATGAAGGAAAGAATTATCATGCTCACAGATGAGTAGAGAAAGAGATGATCTAAGAGTTGAGGTTAAGAGTATTGAAATTTCTGGAGCACAGCACAGCTAAGAAATTCAATCTGAATATATTCCAGTCGGTGCCTTGAAATTGACACAGTGATTGTCTATCCCCTCCCATCATACAAAAGCAAAGCAAAACAAAACAAACAAAAATCCTCAAAGCATTTAAATGTTTTTCCAGCATGAAAATGGGCCAGGTTGTAGTTGATGTGTGGCCACTATCCATATTATTGCACTGAATTTAGTTTATCATGGATTTAGTTTATTTTCACTTATTCTAATTTTTAAAAGTAATTTACCCTTCTGAAGCAATGCAAAGAGTGAAGAGTACATATGCAGGGAGACTATGCTTGAGCAAAATGAAAAAAAAAATTGCTAAATTTAACTAAAACAATTAAAGTCAATATATTTAGTTACTAGTTTTTTTATTGTATATTTTAACCCCATAGAAAATATTTTAAAATAACATGTTTCCGGTTCACATAGTATCTTATCTAATAGTTTTGAAAACAGATAGTTCTGATACAAGAGGATTTGATAGTGCAAAGGGGACTGTTCTTATATGTTTTGGGAAATGGCACCATATTTATCAGTGTGGTTCCATGTTCAGCGAGGGAGAGGCAAGCACACAGTTATCTCCAAGTCCATGTTACCTCATCCTATGAACTCTAACCCGTGGGATGTGCGGTGACCAAGTCTTTCCCATCTCTTTCAGGAATTCTCTGGCCTGCCCCTAACCCAGGAGGCTGGATCCCAAAGCAATAACTTTGTCTACACACAGTTATTGTTGGGCTTCAGAGAAAAGGGAGCACTGAGAACTTTCCAACCTCACCATCCCTTGTCTATCTCCATCCTTAAAAAAAAGCCATTATTGATCAATTGCTTAGTATTTAGCAGAAAATGTACTGGACTAGTTTATCTCTCTTTTACAGAAGTGTGAAACAGTAAGGATGCCAGGATGAAGTGACTTGCCTAAGGCCACAGTGTCAAGTTGGAATTTATATTCACCTTAAAATTTAATGTGCAGATGAATCCCCTAAGTTCTTGATAAAAAGCAGATGCTGAACCAGTAAGTCTAGGTTTGGGTTTGAAATTCTTCCTTTCTACCAAGACTCCTAGTCACAGGTTCCCTGGGAGTGGCTAGAGGCTTTGCCACCTTGCTGGTTTTCCTATGGAGTAGGAATTGGGTCCCTGAGATCTAAGGTTCCAAGAAACTCTGAAGGGAGAGGCTAGTATATTTATGGTCTCTGCCATCGACTTCTTAGTTTTAGATTCTCGACTGGAAACGGGATAACCACTTCACCCGGAGAAAACATTTAAACTGTCTAAACCTCAGCTTCATCTGTGAAGTGGAAGCTCATAGTAGAACCCATTCACTCTAAGGGTTCTATACGACCAAATTAGAAAACTCATGTAAATAGGAACATAGTGCCTAGTACATAGGAAATGTTCAATATATATTAACTGATATTTGACATTAAAAAATGGCTCAGAAAATTCAAGAAGAAATTCCCTCCACTGAACTTCCTCAACTCATATAACATTGACTTGTTGGGCCATTGCTATGTTTAAAGCATTGACATGAGTTTAACCTCTTAAAACAATCCAAATTTACAGTTGGACCATTTTTATTGGTCAGGAGTCTGGTGCGTTTTAGCTGGGTGTTCTACTTAGGGTCTTATAAGGTGGAAATAAAAAATGTTAGTCAACAACATCCTCACTTGAGGGCTCAACTAGGGAAGGATGAAGTTGCTTACAAAACCCCCGCAGGCAGCTGGCAGAATATATGTCCCTGTGGGTGCAGGACTGAAGCTCCTTGTGTTTGCTAGCTGTTAGCTGGTGACTGAGCTCAGCTCCTGGAGGCTGCTTTCGGGCTATGGCCTATGGCCCCCATCTCTGCAATAAAAAAGCTTCCCTCACACTGAAGCTCTAGCACCTCAGATCGCTCTAGTTCTCCTTCTGCTCCCAGCCAGAGAGAACTCTGCAGTTACAGGTCTCGTGGGATTAAATCATGTCCTAGGTTAAGGTCAACTGAGCATCAGCCATGACCAAATCGCTGCAGCAGACTCTGTCGTAGTCACAGTGCCCCGCGCCAGGGAAGGGGGTATGTAACACAGTGGGAAGGAGGTCTTGGTGGACAATTTAGATTATTGATCACCCCAAGCATAATGAGTGCCACTATCGGTATACGATTGAAAAGCTCAAAACTTTTAACTTCTCAAGTGCAAAGTAAGTATTTTAACTTGATTCAAACTATTAGGAAACATGGATAGTTAGAAACTCAGTTTTAAGCAGTCATGAAGCTCTTTAAAACATGATAGCTTCAAAACATAGTACTCAAGAGGAACTGAGAATATTCTGGCATGTTTTTTTTTTTTTTTTTAGAGAAATAACAATCTTCTTGGAATGAGGAATGATATATTTTGTACATATTTGGGGTTTATGACAGATCATTGAACCTAAGATGTTTTAAAGCACTTAAAAATCCCTAAGCCCTAACCGGTTTGGCTCAGTGGATAGAACCTGAAGGGTCCCAGGTTCGATTCCAGTCAAGGGCATGTACCTTGGTTGCGGGCACATCTCCAGTAGGAGGTGTGCAGGAGGCAGCTGATCGATGTTTCTCTCTCATTGATGTTTCCAATTCTCTATCCCTCTCCCTTCCTCTCTGTAAAAAAATCAATAAAATATATATTTTTTTAAAATCCCTAAAAAACAAGTCACATTTTTTAATGAAGGAAAGAAGTTGATATTGGATGAGAAATATCACATAAGCATCTACTTAATGTGTTTAAGGAAATATACTTCCTAACAATAGGAGGAAATAAAGGCCACACTGATAAGGAAAAGATTTATAGACATGAGCTGCATGCACTTGATTTATGGACTAGAACAATTCTCTGCCTTCTGAAATTGGAGAATATGCAAGGACTCATTCTGCCTTATGGGCATTTCAGAGCTTTTAATCTAATAAAACCTATATGTCAGCCGGTAGCGTGTCAAAGTCTCATTACCCTGACTGCTCGGAGCTTGATGTGGAAGGTTAAGTCCTTGCACAAATGTACCCCTTGGGGTTCCCTGAGGTGAAGCTGTGCAAGTTTGCATCTTTACTTACTGACAAGAAAGGGGAATGAAAAGATAGCATTACGTATTCTGTTCCTGTTTTCACTTATGCATGCGCGAAGCACTGATGATAAAAGTGGAGATTCCATGGCAAGGCCTGAGGACTGTGCAGGAGCATGTTCTTTATCTTACTTGTCTCATCAGAAGTCAGTTTCTAACCACATTCAGTAGACAAACCTGCCTGCTCCCTCTTTATCAGAGTATCACTGGAGCTTACTCGGAGATCTCTAGTGAACGAGTGCAGCTTAAGTGGTGCAAAAGGAAGGTAAATGTAAACTGTACTTTACTGAAAAAGCTTATATCAAGACAATAGGCAGGCTTTTCAAATACAGCTCAGTGAACATGATTTTTACCAATGAGCAGACAATTGAAAAATAGTGTTACTCAGTCCTTGTTTGAATTTTACGAAGTAGCATCTACCTATCCTCAAAGAAGAAAAATATATCCATCAAGGGAGTATTTTCTGTCTTTAAATAACTGAGGAAAAAATTAAGGGACATGCATCACTTAATGTAGTGGAAGAATGAATGTTACCTAAAATCACACAAATTTTACATATAAAACTAAGGGGTTAGTTGGGTTTTGCTAATGTTTCAAAATTTGAAATCCTTAAAAAACAATAAAAAACACAAAGACCCTCAATGAGCAGTAGAGAACTGAGAAGTTTTAAAGTAAAATTCTAAGTGCAGTTAATCTCACATTGTCTCCTTAACATTTTTGACATTTTAATTGCTGTGTCATTTCTCACTAAGATGGAAAGTATTTTTTACATATGAATGATGTGGTCTGTATAAAGTGCGTCGATAAAGTATAGATGGGAGAGGCAGGATGTTGGAATTTTCCCCATTGCAACTTTATAGAATATCTCTCTCTCTCTCTCTCTCTCTCTCTCTCTCTCTCTCTCTCTCTCTCTCTCTCTCTCTCTCTTCTTCCTTCCCTCCCTTCCTTCCTCGCTCCCTCTCTCCCTCCCTCCATCCCTCTCTCTCCTTTTTACATGGAGAAAAGAAAACGTGTTCTTCAATGTCTCTATATTATTTTAACTATAGTATGGGCATTTATAGGTGAAAAAGATATAGTTCAACAAAAGAAAAACTAGAAATGTGTCCTTAATTTCTGCATGGAAGACACTGCAGAAAATCAGTACCTCCTTTGAGTCTGGTGATCTAGCTGCTGCTGATAAATTTACATCTCCCTGACAGGCACTCTGTAAGGTCTGGTTTACCTGGGTCACAGAAGTCCACATAATTTGCATCTTGAGTAATTTCTCTCTTTCCTTTCACCTGTTCCATGAGGAAGGAAGATTGAACCAGGTTATAAAAAGGAGCTCATTATATCTGGGCTGAGAAGAGTAATTGTGTAGGTGTTCCTGGAGTGCAACAGTATCATATAATGATAACATTTCTCACAGATCCTCAGACCTATCCATACAGCAGGAAATGAAAGTCACACATACTGAGGCATACCTGATGCATTTGACCTGACATTCACCAAAAAAAATTGAAATGCCTCATCAAGGTCATTGGTGAAATATGATCACAAGATAGATATACAGATCATTTCCCAACATATATGCAAGAGGAAAAACATTTAGGTTACTTCTCATAAATAGGAAAAAAACAACCCTATATTTTATTCTGTGTTTAAAAATTTATAAGGTCTAAATGTCAAATAAATATTTATATAATTATACAATAATAATAATACTTACATATTTTCATAATTTGTGTTATGTTTAGTTTAAAATAAATAAATATAAAAAGCCAATGCTGAAATATTTTTGAATAAAAAATAAATAAAATACCATTATTTATAATCAACTCTTTTTTTTAAATTTATCTTTATTGTTCAGATTATTACAGTTGTTCCTCTTTTTTCCCCCATAGCTCCCCTCCTCCCAATTCCCACCCCAACCTCTGACCTTGCCCCCCC
>PVJC01044724.1:0-13985 GCA_004026665.1 Murina feae
TCAGCTGTTCAGTTGTTTGGTCGTCCCTCACTAACCCTCCTGCTGACCTTGTCACCCCACTCAGCTTGTTTGGTCATCTGTTTGGTTGCGATGGCTCATGGCTCTTTATATATATATAGATTAGAGGCCTGGTGCATGAAAATTTGTGCACTCAGAAAAGTTCCTCAGCCCAGTCTGTGCTCCCTCATAGTCCAGGACTGCTTGGGGGATAGCTGGCAGTCAGACATCTTTCTACCAGTCCAGAGCCCTTGCTTGCTCTTTACCGCTCACCTGCCTGCTACTCCTTAGCACTGCCTCGGAGGTGGGAGAGGCTCCTGCCACCCCACTCCCCTGGACTCACCTGGCTTCTGGCTGAGCAGCATTCCCCCTGTGAGACTGCACTGACCACCAGGGGCAGCTCCTGTGTTGAGTGTCTGCCCTCTGGTGGTCAGTGCTTGGCATAGTGACTGGTCATTCTGCCATTTGGCCTATTTGTATATTACCCTTTTATTATATAGGACTAGGGGCCCGGTGCACAAAAATTTGTGCACTCGGGGGGGGGGGGGTCCCTCAGCCCAGCCTGTGCCCTCTCGCAGTCTGGGACCCCTCTGGGGATGTCCATCTGCTGGTGTGCCTGGCGAGCCTGGGTGAAGGGCCGATGTCTGTTTGCAGGCTGGCCAAGCTTCCCAGTGGGGACCCTCACCCCATGGGGGTGTGGCAAGCCTGGGTGAGGGGCTGAGGGCCGTTTTCAGGCTGCGCACAACTCCCATTGACCCTCGGGGCCATCCGCAGCCCGATGGCTTCCCAGGACGGAGCCTCTGGGCCCGCTGGCTGGTCCCACCCCTGGGCTTCCACCTGGGAAGCCATCGGGTGGCCAGGGCACACATGGGGAGCCCCGGAGGCCTGTGTGTGTGCCCCGCAATGTGATCGATTCCGGGCCGCAGCCTCTTCTCGCCCTGCTCCTCCCGCCCATGGCTTCGGCCAGTGGCCTGCTTGTTCTTCCCATCCTGTGCTACAGCTGGACCCTGTGTGCGGCTTCTCCCGGGCTGCAGCCTCTGCCATCTTGGCTAGGCTCATTTGCATATTGTCGCTCTGATCGGTTGGTGGGTGTGGCTTACCTGTCCCAAAGAGACAGTTAATTTAAGTATTATGCTTTTATTAGTTTAGATAGTTATGAAACAGATAAATTGGATAGAATTTTAACTGTGGCAAAACACCAAAAAGGGAAAATTTTCTAATTGTATTTATGAAGAAAGTCTAACACTGATATAAAAACTTGACAATAAAAGGCCAACCCATTTATCAACATTTATGTATAAACCTAATAAAACAATGGCAGTTGTAGTTCAGCAGTTCTTAAGAAAATATGCCAATTTGGTTCCTTCCTGGACTTATTTGACTTACAAATTGTTCAAGAGCGTTTTGTTTAATTTCCACATGTTTGTGAATTTTCTGGTTTTTCTTTTGTTGTTGATTTCTAATTTCATTTCACAGTGATCAGAAAGAATACATTGCATGCTTCCTGTCTTTCTAAATTTACTAAGACATTAAGGCCTAACACATGGTCTGTCCTGGAAAGTGTTCCATGTCCCTTGGAAAAAAAACGTGTATTCTGCTATTGTTGGGTGGAGTGTTCTGTATAGATAAATTAGCTAGCTAGCTACTCACCAATCCACCCCACCCCATCTTTCTATCTACCGTACTATGGGAACTATGTATCTGTCAAGCCCATGGCCTAAATGTTCAGATGGCTGGGTTGCCTCATCACTCAGATCTATGCTCAAATATAACCTCAGAGAAGTTCTCTCTGACCACAGTGTCTAACATTGCACCACACCTCACCACATCCTTTCATCCTCTATCTTGTTTCCTGGTTTGTTTTCGACCAAGCATTATCACAATCTGAAATTATGTTATTTATTTGATTCTTGTTTGTTCTCTGTCCTCTCCCAGCAGAATATAAGCTCAATGAAAGCAGAGACTTTGCTTTGATCACACCAAGAGCTTAACATTTGGTGAATATATTGAACATTTTAAAAATATCATCTGCTCTTCAAAATAGCACACTATTTTTACTTAAATAAATTTGTTTATATGGTTTTTCATGCTGGGAGATTTGAGAGGCTATTCTCATGCCTGTATAATTTTTCTGTACTTTTTCCACTGCTTAAATTACTACTTCTTAATTTCATAAAAACTTTTTATTCTTGGTTGTGTTGGGAATTGAAAGCTGGATCATCTAGATCAGGTTACACAATATACTTTACAATTTTACAGTTATATGCCAAGTAAAAAATTTCACTCTTTGGAAATTTGGCTAATTGAAATGACCATTCTCTCCAAAATTATGTGCTTTTTAATGTTACATTTTAATAACTTATAAAAAATAAAATTACTTACTTTGTCTCTTACTATATTTAACATTCCTTTTCTTTCCTATTTCAATGTCCCTTCTCTCTGTCCATTCTCCCAGGGTTGCTCATATTCTCGTGTGCTTTGAGACTCAGATACAACCGCACATTGCACTTGGTTCGGTATCTTGCTCCTCTCTTCTGTCTCTGTACTTGTCCCTGACAATATTTTAGAATCTATTTTAAAGTTTGACTAGTGTTTCAGACACACGAAAGTGAAAGTGGTTGTTACATACAGCCTGGGGTTAAACCACTGCTTTATTTCTACTTTCTCTCTGGGCGCATTGCGTTTTGTTGGGAATGAAAAGTAATTGCTGTAAGGAGTGGATATGGTCCCCATGTCCTGGAAAGAACAGAAAGAGAAGTCTCCCATTTAAAAGTGGGATTGTGCTCCAAACAATTTTTACTCCGATTTTTAATCCTGCCCTTCTTGAAGCTCACCTTTTATTCTAGGAAGTCTTCTCTTTTGCCTGGATCCTTTAAGAAATTGTCATTTATATCACACATTCTAGGAAATTGTACTTTTGTAATTGTTTCATGTTGTGGTACTGTTTCCCTTTCCACCCTGAATAGTGTAAGCTTCTTGAATGCCAGACCATGCTTTATCTAGAAAACAAATAAGCAACTATTTAAATAGTACTGTAACCCTAGGTTATATATCCTGTAGGATGAGACTTTTAAAAGATGCGTTAATGATCTGGGTTGTGATTAGGGTCTAGTCATTAGCTACAATTTCAATTTCCTGAATTTTAGGTTAGTAGATAGAAAAGAATCATTCTTTATGAGACATTGTCATTTCATCAGTGTAATTTTAATACTTTGTAATCAGGCATTTTCCCACCAAATCGCGTGCTTCACTTGTGGTAGCGTTCAAAACACTGTCCTTTGTGCAGGGGTACATTACAAAACTTTCAAATGTACCGCGTGTCACTGCGTAGTTTATGAGCGGCACACACACAACAACGACATAAAACATTTTTATTTTTGCCGGTTCCAACTGGATGTTCCAATGTATGTTTCCTCATGTCCATTAACAGTCTCCCTGATGGATCCGATTTTACTCGTTTCCCACAAAAAATGTGTTTTAAGTTCCTTTTTTCTATTTATTTATGGAATCTAATTATTCATTTTTAATAATGTGATAAGCACCTATGACCTCACTACCCAAAACAAAAGCCAGGACCAACACCCACATCTAATGCCTGCTCTTTGTTAATCTGTTCCCCACCTCTTCCCATCTTAGGCCATTGAGAAGCAGGGAATGTTATCCAGCATTTTACAGATGATGAAACTGAGACTTCAGGAGGTGGAGTTTTTCAGATCACCCAGTAAATGGACCATCTGGGATCCAGACCCAGGTGTGTTAATTCTGACACCAAGCTTCCAACCTGCTCATATAGTCTCCCAATTATTTGTCTGCAAGATGACAGGGAAGTGCTGTTTAATAAAATAAACTGATCCTGGGATTCAAATCTTAGGAGAGAGAATAATCACTCAAGAGGATAATGGTCCATCTCTGGCCTTGAGTTTTGTTTTGTTTTCTTACTCTTTTGTTTTCTTTACCCAGCACTCTCTAGGTTAGTTCATGGTTCAGCTGTCCTAAAGCTGGACATTCTACAGCTGGTTCAGGTTTCAAAAATCAAACCAAAGGAGATCCGATAAGGGCAGCATTATGGAAATTGCTTAGGTATGGAAGAGACTTTTTCTAAATGACCACCTTGTTACAAATGGCAGTAATGTCAATAGAAAGGCCTTGTTTGTACACTGTAAAAAGAACCCTCTTTTGGTCTTCAATTAATGGTGATTAATGTGCAATCTGCTGTTTTCTAGAAGAATATATAAAATAGACTTACACTTGGTTGTTTTATCCTGCTGACATACTGAATTACAGATGAGAGCACACGCACACACACACACACACACTTCTGTAATTCTATACTACATAAAAATGTGAAGTTAAAGACAGACTGATTAGTGTATTCTTAAGAAACCCCATAGAATGATGTGTGCCCAGACACCCAGAAGAGTATCAATAAAAGTGAAAGGTATACCACTGAACAACATAGGGGTTTGTCCTCAGTTAATTTTTCTTTCTTTTTTTTTTAATTTAATGGAGAAGAATATATATCCTCTATAATAAAAGGGTAATATGCAAATTGACCCTCACAACAGAACGACTGGGAATGACTGGTCACTATGACACACACTGACCACCAGGGGGAAGACACTGGATGCAAGAGCTGCCCCTGGTGGTCAGTGCACTCCCACAGGGGGAGCTCTGCTCAGTCACAAGCCAGGCTGATGGCTGCCAATACAGCAGTGATGGCAGGAGTCTCTCCCACCTCCTCAGCAGCACTAAGGATGTCTGACTACAGCTTAGGTCTGCTCCCTGCTGGCAAGTGAACATACCCTGAGGGCTCCTGGGCTACCAGAGGGATGTCTGACTGCCAGCTTAGGCCTGATCCCCCAGGGAGCAGGCCTAAGCCAGGAGGTGGACATCTCCTGAGGTTTCCCAGTCTGTGAGTGGGCACAGGCCAGGTTGAGGGACCCCGAGTGCACAAATTTTTGTGCATCAGGCCTGTAGTATATATATATATACATATATATATATATATATATATATATATATATATATATATCACACGCTATACTAAATATTTTACAATTCTCTTTCGATGTTTCCAATTTACAATCCATGCAATTTAGTGACATCAAAGGAAGAATTGGTTGAAAAAGTATTTCCCAATGTTCAAATCAATTATAAGAATCACAATTGATTGAGTGAATGAGCTATTCTTGTGGCCAAGAACAAAGACATCTACAAACTTAACAATATTATTCAGCCTAACATTCAAAGCGAGGCAGTCACATACAAGTCCGTCAACTCTGTTGTGGAAGCAGATGAAGCAATTAATTATCCAACAGAATTTTTAAAATATATTTTATTGATTTTTTTTACAGAGGAAAGAAGAGGAATAGAGAGTTAGAAACATTGATGAGAGAGACACATCAATCAGCTGCCTCCTGCACCTTACTGGGAATGTGCCCGCAACCAAGGTACATGCCCTTGACTGGAATTGAACCTGGAACCCTTCAGTCTGCAAGCAGATGCTCTATCCACTGAACCAAACTGGTTAAAGCTCCAACAGAATTTTTGAATTCACTTGATCTGCCAGGGATGCCACCGCATGTACTGCAACTGAAAATTGGTGTGCCAGTTATCATGTTGCAAAATATAAACTAGCCAAAGCTTTGCAACAGCACGCAGCTTGCAGTAAAAAAATTAATGAGCAACGTTGTAGAAGCAACAATCTTGACAGCACCTTTCAAAAGTGAAGATGTCCTCATCCTTGCATTCCTATGATTCCACCAGATATGCCATTTCAATTTAAGAGATGGCAATTCCCAATTCAACTGGCATTTGCAATCACCATCAACAAAGCTCAGGGCCAATCTTGAGAATTATGTGGTTTAGATCTAGACACCGTTTGCTTCTCACATGGACAATTACATGTTGCATGTTTTAGAGTCAGCAAACCAGACAATTCTATATTTGCACAGACAATAGAACAAAAAATATTGTATACCCACAAGCATTGTGCAATTAAAAATATTAGAAACGTGTGCTTTCTCTTTTCTTTCTGTTCCATTTAACCAGACTGAGCCATGGCAACGCGTGGCCGGGTACAGCTAGTGTGTGTGTGTGTGTGTGTGTGTGTGTGTGTGTGTATGTGTAAAAGGCTAATATGCAAAGTGTCCCCATAGGAGTTTGACCAGGATACTGGGAGTTCTATCGCTCCTATGACATGCACTGACCACCAAGGGGCGGCGTGGAACAAAGGAAGGCCTTGGCAGGCAGCCAGTAGCCAAGGAAGGAAGGCCCCAACCAGCCCTGATCGCTGGCCATTCCTAGTGAACCTACCTGTGCACACATTTCATGCAATGGGCCTTTAGTGTAAAACATGATGTTGGAAAATTGTAGAATGATTGATCCTTAACAATAGACTTAAGCTAGAGAGAAAGAGTGACTAATTGGGTATCAAGGGTGTGTGATGAATGAGGAAGTCATTATTATGACAAAAAGATGAAAGATCCCTATTAATAATGCCAAGTGGGTGAAGCACTAAGATGAAGATGTTAGATTATCAAGTACTTAGAGCTCTTCACAGTGATAAGATTAATGTAAATAATCAGACTCACAAGAGAAATAATGTTACCACAATAAAGTTTGTCAACAACTTATCTGGGGTGCTTTACCTGACTCCCAATTGTAATTTGGTGGAGTTTTTTGTTTATTTGTACTAACCAGCTTAATCATCTCCAATACTTAAAAATTAAGGGAAATTCTCAAAATTATGGCTCATACATTCTATTTATCACACATAACCTGGAACACAATCACATGGTATATTTAGTTCTTATTTGGCTGATACTATGTTCTAAAAACTTGAACATTCATAGATATTATTGTTTTTATTTCAGTGATACAAATCTATATATTCCACTTAGCTGAACTGACTACTTATGGAGCCCAGATGCTCAGTATATTCAAACTTCATAATATTTTTGTCTCTGGAATTTAAAAATGTAGAAAGAGTTCCCCTGTTTTTTTCCAAAGTGAATTCCTTTTTTTTTTTCCAATGGAAAGACTCTCTGACTAATTAGATAAGGAACCAATACAGCCATGAGCAGATACCAACTGATTGAGCACCTCATATATATTATACACAGGACCAAGCACTGAGCACAAGAGTAGAGGAGAGGCAATCTATTTCATGCCCTTGAGCTTTAGTAGAGCTTGGGGTTGACTCTTCATTTCTCTTCTAAACTGTATAACATTCTCAACTCTTCCAATAACTCTTCTAAGAATGGTACATAACTAGTACCATTCTAGATGCTTAGGAGGCAAGTTATTTCATTATTTAAAATGGAAGCTTTGGGGTATTAGGAATTAATTCTGCCTTTCACCTTGGTTAAGAAAGGCTCGTGGATTGGGGGATATAAATATTAAATATATACACAACTATTAAATTATAATTGTGAAAAGACATCATGAGAGACTTTGCCAATAGGTAGACCCTTGGCCAAATCCATAATTAAGTAGGACAGCCTTTCACTAGACAAGTCTCCTGGTTAAATTCTTTAATTTTAGAAATTTAGTATTATATCTAGAAAGTATCACCAAGCCCAAGTAACCTAGATGTTTTTCTATGTTATCTTCTAGGAATTTTATAGTTTTGCATTGTACATTTAGGTCTATAATCCATTTTTAGTAATTTTTGCAAAAGGGGTAAGCTATCAAAATTCCTTTTTTGAATGTGGATGTCCAGTTGTTCCAGCAATATTAAAAATACTATCTTTTAAACTTTGAATTGCTTTTCCTTGTCAAAGATCAGTTGATTAGTTTTCTGGGTTTATTTCTAGATGCTCTATTATGTTTTATTAGTTTATTTGTCCATACTTTCACCAAATCTACACTGTCTTGATGATCGTAGCTTTATGGTCTTAAGTCAGGTAGTATCAGTCCTCCAACTTTGTTCTTCTCCTTCAATGGCATGATGGCTATATCAGGTCTTTTGTCCATATGAACTTTAGAATTAGTTTATCGATATCTGCAAAATAACTTACTGAAATTTTTATTAAGATTGCATTGAACCTATAAATCAAGTTTAAGAGAGAAGAATGGATATCTCAATAATACTGAGTCTTCCTACCCATGTATATCAAATATCCATTTATTTAGGTCTTCTTTGATTTTTTTTATCAGCATTTTGTAGTTTTACTTATATAGATCTTGCACATATTTTATTAGATTTATACCAAAGCATTTCATTTTTTTTTGTTGTGACTATAAATGGTATGTTTTTTTCATGTCAAATTTCAATTATTCATTGCTGGTATATAGGAAGCAATCTGCATCTAATCTAATAAAAGAGAAACATGCAAATTGACTATACCTCTGCTACACCCACAAGCCACTCCCACCAGCCAATCAGGATTGTATATGCAAATTAACCCAACCAAGATGGTGGTGGACACAGAGCTGGAGCGAGCCAAAGGCCTGCATTGCCCCTGGCGATGGAGGAAGCCAAGCTTCCCGCCTGCCCTGCCAGCCCTGAGCTCCGCTCAAGGCTACAAAGTTTCAATTATAGAAGATAAATAAATCCCAGATACCTGCTTCCAGCCCACAGCTATGGCCAGCCTGAAAATGGCTCTCAATCCCTCACCCAGGCTGGCCAGGCACCCCAGTAGGGCCCCCCCACCCTGAAGGGACTGTGGTCAGCCTGCAAACAACCATCAGCCCCTCACCCAGGTTGGCCAGGCACTCCAGCAGAGAACTCCATCCTGAAGGGGGTGTGGCCAGCCTGAAAACAGACCTCAGCGCCTCACCCAGGCTGGTCACACCCCCATGGCGTGAGGGTCCCGCTGGGTGGCTTGGCCATCCTGAAAATGACCTTCAGCCACTCACCCAGGCTGGCCAGGCACCCAAGCGGGACCCCCACTCTGATCCAGGACACCCTTCAGGGCAAACCAGCTGGCCCCCACCCATGCACCAGGCCTCTATCCTATATAATAAAAGAGTAATATGCAAATTGACCCTAACAGCAGAACAACTGGGAATGACTGATCACTATGATACACACTGACCACCAGGGGGCAGATGCTCAATGCAGGAGATGCCCCCTGGTATTCAGTGCACTCTCACAGGGGGAGCTCTGCTCAGCCGCAAGCCAGGCTGATGGCTGCCAGCACAGTGGTGATGGCGGGAGCCTCTCCTGTCTCCTCAGCAGCGCTAAGGATATCCAACTGTAGCTTAGGCCTGCTCCCCACTGGCAAGTGGACATCCCCGGAGAGCTCTTGGGCTGCCAGAGGGATGTCTGACTGCCAGCTTAGGCCTGATCCCCCGGGGAGCAGGCCTAAGCCAGCAGGTGGACATCCCTCAAGGGGTCCCAGACTGAGGAAGGCACAGACTAGGCTGAGGGACCCCCCTGAGTGCACAAATTTTTGTGCACCAGGCCTCTAGTTTATATATAAACCTTGTATCCTGTAACCTTGCTATAATCACTTAGTTCAATGAGGCTTTTTTGGTTGTTGTTGAATCTTGGGGATGTTGTTGAATCTTGGGGTTGTTGTTGAATTCTACATAGACTAGGGGCCCAGTGCATGAATTTGTGCACCTTGAAAAAAACTGTTGGCCGCAAGGCTGTGGTGGGCACAGGGGTGGGTCTTGGCCCATCCTCCGTGCCTCCACCTGGCCTCTCCCACCACAGTCCCTGGTCCCCTGTCTGCTGACAGCCCTGCTTTCCCCGCCACTGCTCCCATGTGTTGATGGTGCTAGCCCTACCCACACCCACTGACAGCATGGAGCGATTGGTGCCAATCACCCCTCAGGAGCAGGGGGCAGTGGAGAAGCCCTGAGAGGTGATCGGGGCCAGCAGCTGCCACTCACACCCACTGATGGCGCTGAGCCATCAGGGCCAGTGGGTGCGAGCGGCAGCTACAGTGCTGGCAGCAGGTGCAAGTGAGCCCAGAGCTGGCAGCAGATGTGGGCACTGGCAGCAGATGCAAGTGCCCAGTGGGACTGCGGCATGCAGGAGCAAAGAATTTTCAGTAACCACCAGAGGCTCGCCCCATGACAGCGACTGGCACCCCACCTTGGTCTGGTGCCTCTGCTCACCTGCTCCATCATCCTGCCATGGCAGATGCCCGCCATATTCCACGCACCTGCACCCTAGTGGTCAGCACATGTCATAGCGACTGGTTGGTTGGTTGTTCGGCCATTTGGTCTATTTGTATATTATATATAGAGATAATCACATCTTTTGCAAACAGACATGTTTTATGCCTTCTTTCTCAGTATGAAAATCTTTTATTTTCTTTCCATATCTTATTGCAATAGCTAGATCTTCCACTACAATTCTGAAAGGGAGTGGTGAAAGGGGGCATTCTTATTTTTGTAGTTAGTGGTATAACTTCTAGTTTCATACCATTACACATGCTGTTTGTTGTCAATTTTTTGTAGCTCTTCTTTAGCAATTTGAGAAATCTCCTATTTTTAATTTGCTCAAAGTTTTGATCATAAATTGGTGTTGGATTTTTTCAAATGTTTTTTTTTTGTGTCTATTGATATGATGATGTGAATTTTCTTTTTAGCTTGTAGATGTGGACTACATTCATTGATTTTCTTTTTTTTAAATTTATCTTTATTGTTCAGATTATTACAGTTGTTCCTCTTTTTTCCCCCATAGCTCCCCTCCTCCCATTTCCCACCCCACCTTCTGTCCTTGCCCCCCCCCCACTGTCCTCATCCATAGGTGTATGATTATTGTCCATTCTCTTCATGCACCCCCAACACCCTTAACCCCTGAAAATTGAAGATTGTCAGTCCATTCCCTTTCTATGCCTCTGATTCTATTCTATTCACCAGTTTATTCTGTTCATCAGATTTTTTATTCACTTGATTCTTAGATTCACTTGTTGATAGATATGTATTTGTTGTTCATAATTTTTACTTTCCTTTTTCTTCTTCCTCTTCTCAACGTATACCTTTCAGCATTTCATATAATACTGGTTGGGTGGTGATGAACTCCTTTAGCTTTTTCTTGTCCGTGAAGCTCTTTGTCTGACCTTCAATTCTGAATGATAGCTTTGCTGGGTAAAGTAATTTTGGCTGTAGGTTCTTGCTATTCATCACTTTGAATATTTCTTGCCACACCTTTCTGGCCTGCAAAGTTTCTGTTGAGAAATCAGCTGACAGTCGTATGGGTGTCCCCTTGTAGGTAACTAATTGCTTTTCTCTTGCAGCTTTTAAGATTCTCTCCTTGTCCTTTGCTCTTGGCATTTTAATAATGATGTGTCTTGGTGTGGTCCTCCTTGGGTTCTTTTTGTTTGGGGTTCTCTGCACTTCCTGGACTTGGAAGTCTCTTTCTTTCACCAGGTGGGGGACGTTTTCTGTCATTATTTCTTCAAATAGGTTTTCAATATCTTGCTCTTTCTCTTCTTCTGGCACCCCTCTAATTCTGATGTTGGTACTCTTGAAGTTGTCCCAGAGACTCCTTACACTATCTTCATACTTTTTGATTCTTTTTTTCTTTTCCTTTTTTTATTTATTTATTTTTTTGGCTTTTCCAGCTGGGTGGGTTTTGCTTCTTCATATTTCACATCCTTGACTTGCTTCTTGCGATCCTCTCGTCTGCTGTTGGATCTCTGTATATTGTTCTTTATTTCAGTCAGTGTATGCTTGATTTCTAGCTGGTTCTTTGTCATATGCTCGAGGGTCTCACTAAATTTATCGGCAGTCTCTAGAAAATTCTTGAAAAATCTAATAACTGTGGTTTTGAACTCTATATCCTATCATTTTCTTTCCTCCATTTCTATCATTTGTGATCTGTTTCTTTGTCTCCGCATTTTGGCTGCTTCCCTTTCTGAGTTAGGTGATCACTGAGAGGAATTAACCTCTAAGCCACTTGGTTATGAGAGTCGGCTGTGTCTACAGTGGGAGAACTTCTGTGCTGGAGACACCCTTATGGGACAAGAGTTGTTTCAGTGGGGCTTTTGTGCTGACGGTGTCTGCCCCGAGTATGTCCCTTGTGAATCTGAGTTTTATTTAGGATGGTCCCACTCTGACCACTGGGTACGCTGGCTCTTGTATCTCTAAGGAGGTGTTGATTTAGCCTTTGCCTTAGGCTCCTTAGCCTTTAATATGCAAAAGCCTCTGATGCAGCTTGGGAGGGGCGGGACCTCGGGGAGTTTGCAGGATCGAGCAAACAGCTATGGCCAATTCTCAGCCCTGCATTAAGAGACACTGGGTCTCTGTGTCCCACAGTAATTGCTGCAAGCAACGCTGAGAGAAACCCGCTTTGGATTTCCTCCTGGTGCCAGTCAGTCCCCTTCTCTGGGTGTGCATCTGGGTTCTCAAAAACTCGCCTGGAACTGGAGTTCAGAGCTGCTGGGAGCTTGTGGTTCCCTCCGGTTTGAAAAAGAACCGCGTCCTCTGGCACCAGCCCTCTCCCCGAGCCCCATGCGCGTGCCTCCGTACCTCTGTACTTTGCTTCCGCCACTCTTCTGAGTCTCAGACTCTTTCTAGTTGTAGAATTTTCACTCAGCCAGCCTTCCTGTGGGTGTGGGTGGTGTCCGTGTTTTCTTTTTGTGGTTATTCTGAAATAGTTGTGCACGGCTGCATTTACAGTGTTTACCTATGCCGCCATCTTGCTGTCTCTCCACATTCATTGATTTTCAAACCTTGAACCAATTTTGCATACCTGTGATAAATTGCACTTGGTTTGATGTATAATTTTTTTAACACATGGTTAGAATTTATTTGATAATATTTTGTTGAAGATTTTTGCATTGGTATTGATGAGAGATATTAGTCTGTAATTTTCTTTTCTTGCTATGTCTTTGTCTGGTTTGGGTATTAGGATAATGTTGGCCACACAGAATGAGTTAAGAAGTATTCCCTCAGCTTCAGTTTTCTGGAAGAGATTATGGAGAATTGGAATAATTTACTCCTTCAATGTTTTGAAAAATTCACTAGTGAACTCATCTAGGCCTGGTACTTTCTGATTTGTCAGGCCATTAATTATTAATTCAATTTCATTAATAGGTATTTGCCTATTCAGACTATCTATTTTTCTTTATATGGGTTTTGGTTTTATCATTCAAAGTTTTGATCCATTTCATCTATGTTATCAAATTTGTGGCCACATAATTGTTCATAATATTTTCTAGTTCACAACTCATATATTTGGAAACAGTAATAGTTGTCATGATTATTTTATTTTATATCTCTGTTAAGAGTGGCTCTAAAAACAGCCTAATGGCCCTAGCTGGTTTGGCTCAGTGGTTAGAGCATCAGCCTATGGACTGAAAGTCCCAGGTTCAATTCTGGTCAAAGACATGTACATTGGTTGTGGGTACATCTGCAGTAGGGGGTATGCAGCAGGCAACTGACCAATGTTTCTAACTCTCTATCCTCTCCCTTCCTCTCTGTAAAAAATCAATAAAACATATATTTTTAAAAAACAGTCTAATGATTCACATAACTCGGTAAGTAAATCAAGCTTTATAAACTTATAACAAATATTAGGTTGCTGGCATTGAAAAGCTGGGTTTGGCTATAGACAAGTATGCTGTTTGCTTTAAATCTTTGAGTACCTTGGCTTTTAATATTTTATTCTTACATTCAAGCAGAAAGTGCATGACTTATTTCACATAATAAACTGATCTAAGAGTGGAAAATTTGTAGGCATGAAGGAAATCCAAGTTTTTGCATGTGCATAAATGGCTTTATATAATAAACATGCAACCATTAAAATATTATATAGGGACAGTACAATTTAAAACTTCAACTTCTGATTACAGATTACCAAATATAATCCTCATTATTATCATTAATGGCATAACTTATTTGCTTTGAGGTAAATATGACCTCATTATACTATACACTATATTAAGGATGACATACCAATATCAATCAAGAAGGTGAAATGAACATGTGATAAAGTCCAATGAAATAAATTCAGCTCTGTGAAACTATGTTTTATGTTTGCTGACACCTTTTTGTTTATGACCAATATCATGTTTAGTTCAGCA
>PVJC01044725.1:0-13991 GCA_004026665.1 Murina feae
TTTATATACATGTAATTGTATATATTTAGTGGAGATAAAGAATGCTTATGTTGAAAAGTTAAATATAATTTATGTTGATAAATTCAATATAAAATAGGTTAATATTCTACAGAGCAATAACAGTATAACCTCTATGATTCTTTTAGAAATCACTATTTGTCAATCATCTCAAATTAATGCATAATTTATAGAGTCTGTGCCCTGATTAATTCGTAGTAAATAATAAATCAAACAAAAAATCGTCTTCCTTTTTAGAGTATCAAATTTTCCTCAGCCAGAACATTCTACTATGATGTTGAAAGAGTATATAGAATTTGTTTTTTCTATATCTTGGAGTAAAGACCAAACATAAAACATAATGTAGAAAACACTGACAGATTTGCTAGAGCCACACATTTCATATTTCTGTAAGTGGGGCATTTGCATATAGTTCTCTCAAAATGCGTGGAATGTATCTGGAAGAATTCATAACAAACTGATAGTCAGTGGCTGCAGTAGGACCCAACAGCTGATGGGAAGACTTTTCACTATGTAGCCATTTATTCTTTCAATATATCACTTATTATTTAAAAAGAATGTAACATAAGGAAAAATGCACATACAACCCTGAAATAACCTGCAATGACTGCACCTTCAATGTGCCCGTAACCAAGACAACCAGGATCTGAAAAATAACTTCCTTTTTGGCTTGTTGCTATGCACCACCCTCTTTCAAGCTGCCTCTTCTTGTCTTCACACATGACTACAAAAGTTTCCACAACTCTAAATTTATATTCCATGCCCTCTGCTAATATGCACAACCAGACAAGAAGGGAAGGATATTCCTGCATGTGAGCTGTCCCAGAGGAGGGAAACCATGGCACCCCAAAACTGATTGTATGGAGCGGATGGGGGAAGTTGCAGCATCAGAGATGATGAGGGGCTGCTAGATGGTGGGCTGGATCGCCGACACTGCAATAGGTTACAGGATCTGTTTAATTAACACCTTGAAACATTTTTCCTTTCATTCCCTTCCATCCCAGCTAATTAGAACTAACTTACAGCATACTAATTATATGGCACACTGTTCTAGTACAGTTTCATGCATTTCACTTACACCATGATATCGCCTCATGGCATAAATAACATTTCTAGCTCCACTTGGTGGATGGTAAACTGTCGCTGAAGATCCAGGAACATACCCACGTGCACACAGTGCATGAAGGAAGTGGAGAGTGAACCAGCACTTGGGCGCAGAGCACTCCACTCCACCACCAAGCCACAGAGGTGCTCTGTGGGCCAGGATTTCTGGGAAGCCAGCCTGAAGGTCTTTTCTGGTTACCACGACTTCCATTTTTATCCCATCAGCCACACTCATGCCGAAGTTATCTGCGCAAAGCACTGCTTCCATCAGCCTGCAGCTTCTCTGCTCTGTATTGCAGAGTGGCTCCTACTGCTCATCACTGAAGCTTTCTTTAGTTACTTAACATCTTTCCTATGTCTATATCTTTGCTTCTGCTGGGCCTCCTAGGCGTTTAGGCATACTCAAATTCAGCCTCTCGTACAAGGCCCCCTTTTTCATGAAAGTTAGACTTAGAGTCTAAAATCATTTCTTTCCATTCCCACCAACTACTGCGTTTAGTATGAAACATTCCAGGATGTGCTTATGTTACCTAGACTTATTTTGTGTGCATTAGTTCTAGTTCCTCATTTTAGATTGTAAAGAACATATATGTCATTGATTTCATAGAGGAAGGGAGAGGGACAGAGAGACAGAAACATCAATGGTGAGAGAGAACTATTGATTGGCTGCCTCCTGCACGCCCTACACCAGGGATCAAGCCCATAACCCAGGCATGTGCCCTGAGCGGGAACTGAACTGTGACCTCCTGGTTCATAGGTCGATGCTCAATTAGCATATATGTCTCATTTCTGTGTATTTGCTGCAGCCCTTAGTACAATATGGACACTGGGCATGCTTTCAGAAGTCAATACATATACAGTTAACTGAAATATTATTACTCATAAACTATGGCTAGACTGATATTTCACAAACTTGATTCCCAACTCATTCCATAAAGAAAGATCTGTTTACAATTTGGGGAAAAATTCAAACAGGTTTTTCAAAACGTTTATATGCTAATAAAGAGTGGGAGTTAGACTAAATTATAGCTGGTTTCACCACAAAGTTCCTTTGCATTTTATTTATTTTTATTTTTTACTTTTTAAAAATACATTTTTTATTGATTTCAGAGGAAGGGAGAGATAGAAATATCAATGACGAGAGAACATTAATTGGCTGCCTCCTGCATTCCCCCTACTGGGGATAGAGCCCACAACCCAGCATGTGCCCTTTACTGGAATCAAACCAGGGACCCTTCAGTCTACAGGCCAATGCTCTATCCACTGAACCAAACCAGCGAGGGCACTCTCTCACCTTTTTAAAACCACAACAATAGCAATAAAGATTAATAACGTTTATTGCACTTAGACTATATTTCTGATACTGTAGTAAGCCTTTGTCATGCCTCATCTTATTCAGTACTGTTTACAGCTCTTGGAATACTACTACTTTCAGGAAGATAGTTTGGAAAAGTCCATCCAGATACATTTGTAAAGACACTCAGAGTTTGATTTCTATTTGCATACTCCTTTTCTGTCCATGTCCACGTAAATAGATGTGAAGAATCATGAATGCCCCAAACTTGAAAACAGATTATATGTTTAAATAGATTTAAGTATGGGGAATTCTTGGCCCAGAGGGTCTTCCTTCCTTCCAAAAATGTAAGGCTACAGAAATCCTTCACTGAGCTTTGGATCTGATCACAAAGATTCTTAAGTCTAACTGAGACCAAGGGTGCTTCCATTTTTTAACCTTCTTTATCCTCTAGGATCTCACAGCCTTGTGAAGGGCACAAAGGCTTTCTCTGGGCTTTAGCTGAGTTGGCCACCTTTCACTGACAGACACAACACTTGTCTCTAATAGGTAGGAGTCAGCCTATGATTCTTATGTGAGCTGTCCAGAAGACAATATGTTCTGCAGTCAGAAACACAAGAGAAATCATATAACTGGGATAATGACAAGATAAAAAACATTTCGGTGACTTGGTAATTTAAGCATCTGTCAACTTTTGACTTTTGGTAAGCCCAGAAAGGTTACTTACAATATGGCACTCTCTAAACCTGTAAATTTTTAAAATTTCTATTTTATCTTTGCATGGGCTACAAGATCAATGGTTTCCGGTAAGGCCCACACATAAGCTTTATGGACATAGATCGACCCACAAAACTGAAAAGCCAAAAATTCTAAAAGAGTTGAGAACTATAGCTAATGTACTGATGACTAGGATTTCAAAAGTGTTACATGTGAAAGAACTTAATGATACGACATAAATCATCTTCCCACCTCATCCTCTTGCCACATATCATGGATTAACACAGAATGGTTATTCACTTCACTCTAACTGATGAATAAATTATTTTAAAATATATACTAATTACCAAATCTGTCTCAAAGTACTACTCACAGCATGTAATATACTAGGTTCTCTGACCATGTGTAGTACTGCCAACAGACAGTGAAAAAGAGAGTAATAAGAATTGATGATACACAAATCTTTTCCTAAGAAGACATTCAGATTTTCTTTGATTTTCATCTTAATGAAAAATGTATGTTTTCAGTATCACAGCCCTAATATAACAGTGATCTAAGTTTCACATTGTATGTATCTGGTTCAATATACTTTTGAGGGTTCTATCATATTCCAGCCAATATAATTATTCCCTATTCTGTGTCATTATGTTGAGATCCTTACTATTTCTATCATTTAAAACAATCTCACTCTTGACTCTCCTAGACGAGGTATGTTTTTGAGAATTATGATATGTGACTTTTATGGAAGTAGTATTCCTTGCTTTCTTCTTTTAAAAGAATTGCCTGTTTTTTTTTTAAGGGGTATAACCGAATAGTTAGTATAACTCATTTACAATTGGTAATAACCACCATCAAATGTTAGCACAAACTCAATTTAACAAGGATTTTAAAGGTGTTTTTTTTTAATAAAATTTTTATAAAAAGCTCCAGGATGATTAGTCAATTATAAAGTTGAGGGTTGGGGCAATCAGTAAATAAGGGGTGCCTACTGAATCTCAGATCTCCACGTGCTTCACTGGGAATAGGGTAACAGTAAATAAAACAGACAGAGCCTCTGTCTTGTGAAGCTCACAGTCTTTCCATTGGCCAACGAATAGCGTGGGACACACCCGAGCCTCCTGCTACAGCATGTCCACATTCACATCTGCTCCATCCTTTCCTGCACGCCCTTTCCCTCACAGATAACCGAGGGCATTTCTGTACTCTGAGCACTCTAGGCTGAAGCTACAGTTCAATCTGCTTGCTTGGCCGTAGACGCTTCATGCATGGCCCCTGCAAATCTTCCCACCTCGTCCTCTTGCCACATATGGAGTAACACAGCATGGTTCCTCAGTTCATCATGACAAGAATGAATAAATGACTTTTTTGTAACTTCCCTCCACTTCAAACTTTCTTGCTTTTCTTTCTTAGATGTTTTAAAAACGGAAAGGTATGTTCCCCATCCTGTTCTTCTCAACTACATACACTCTCCCTGAAGAGTTAATATCACCAGTTTGTGGGTTAGAGAGGATAGATTATAGAAATATACATTTTGAGAATTTCTTATATGTAAATTAAAAGACGCTCAAGTTTCCCTTAGCGTAGGGCAAAATGCTTCAGAAAAAAACACTGAACATTTTTAAGTCTTTTGTCTATATTGGTCTCCCTTTCTAGAAACAACTAGATGAAATTTTAAAAAGTAGAAATACACTCAATAAAATTTTCCTGCCTCAATTATTATTTTTGATTTCTTTCTTCTTTCTTTTGATAATAAAATAAAGCACTAGGAATAAATAGTATATAGCATGCAGTAAATGTTGAGGATTTTACTTTATATATATTATGTGTCCTATCTCAAGACAATTATTTTTCCAGTCTTTTTGGCACTGCATTTCAAAACAATCGTCCACCTTTTTGTTACTGTATTGTCGAAAAAAGTGCTAGACGTTATATTTGTGCTGGAACAACCATGACCACATATTATTGAGGTTTCTTATTAAAAGTGGCATTTTCATTAAAATCCCCTTCTTCGCTGTGAAAAGCCATGATGATGTATTATCTATTTTGAACAAATATGCTGCAGAAAGTGCCTAGGAGGTAATAACACAGTTTAAGAAAAAATTAAATATGATGGCTAGCCAAATGCAATTTACCCATTTGTGTTTTTTTTGGTGTCAAGTCATAGATCTTGTAAAAAGGAAAGCACCTGAAGCACGAGGAGAGGAAAAAAAGTTTGGGGCTTAAAAAAAAAAATACATCAAAAAGGGTTGCATAAAATCCTGACATTTTAGTAAAAAAAAAAAAGTGCTAAAGCAAAAGCAAAGTTATAGCTTTCATCTGTTTTTCAAATAAAGCCTGTTGCCACTTACCCTCTTATCACTGGGCTATGATTCTCCCTCCCTGCCTTGAAGCCCCTGGGCCTCAGTGGTAGCTGGGGTTGGGGCTGGGATTCAACATGCTACTAACCTTTAGGGTAGAAAAGGGAGCCCAGACAGGAGGTTGAAAACACAGTCCTGCCATTTCCCAGCTTTCTGACTCTACCCAGTCACCTCCTCACCCTATACCTCCTTTTATTCAGCTGTAAAGACGACTTCTGGATGTGCATGTTAGTCTAAACTCCCATCTTTCAAATAGACACCTTGTGTAGTCTATTGTCAATCATACTTTATGCATACGGGTCTCAACCAAAACAAAGTGACCATATACTATCTGTTCCCCAAGCAGCATCTCTACTTCCCCAGCTTCATCATATGTTGCAATAGCTTCTGCCCTGGTCCCCACCTCAGTTTCAAAGTCCAGTTTTGAAACCACTGTGCTGTGGAGCCATCTGTAGCCGCCCCCAGCCCCACAGTGCCCTGGGCTGGGAATCACCATGCACTTTGATACATTCTCCCCGCATGTGATCGACAACTCACTGAAGCACTCACCCCTTTCTACCTTGCATTTCATGTACATGTTTTTATCTCTCTGCTACATTATGGGTTCTCTGAGGGCAGTACCGTGACTCATTAATCTTTACAGCTTCCCTTGGTACCTACCATAGCCCTGCCTGCAGCAGGAATTTAATTAATGTTTATTGTGTCAGTGAACATGAAACAAAGGTTATCTATACTATTTTATTCAGTAGGAAGATGAGATGCTATAAGATCAGAGATGTGAAAGCCTTGGGAAAGTAAAAGTTTTATTGAAATGCAAGGCCGGATGGCTGGAAAGTATCCACGCACATTGACAAGAGGATAAAAATCCTTGCGGGTTATTCACAACTGACAGAACTCGGAGGTGTGACTTGGCTACTAAATCACTTCCTGGGCTATAAGTGTGGTTTCGCAAGAAATTGAGATAACATGCCTGTAGAACAGTGGAAGAAGTGAAATGCCAAAGAGAACAGCTTTCTCAGAGCTGTCAAGGCAAATGAATTTGTATTCTCGCAGTGAGACTTGTCAAACTGCCACCAACTATCTTGCCTTCTTGTCATAGCAAACTTTCTACATGTTGTGCCAACTCTACTTTCTTTGAACCCCAAAACGTTCACCAAAGTTTGGTAAGTCCCTGCTGTGTGCCAATGTGTTAGCTTCACTGCTGAAGTCTGTGGCTTGGGCACCTTCCCTGAGGGAAAGTCAAAGGAACCAGAGATGGGTTTGGAAATGCTGGTGCGGACCGTCTGGGATAAAAGTCCAAGCGAGTAACTCTGCAGGCATCATGTCTGGGAATCATTCACACTTTATTTGGAAAGAATTAAAATAAAGTCTAAATCTAGGACTAGACAAAGTGAGCAACCCAGACCTTGCTTTCAAAGTTTGGATTGCTGACCAGCAGCCTTGGAGTCACTGGGGCTACTTAGAAATGCAGAGTCTGCTGGCCAGCGTGGCTCAGTGGTTGAACATCAACCTATGAACCAGGTCACCGTTTGATTCCTGGGCAGGGCATATGCTCGGGCTGAGGGCTTGATCCCAAGTGTGGGGTGTGTAGGAGGCAGCCAATCAGTGATGTTTTTCTCTCTCATCATTGATGTGTCTCTCTCTCTCTCTCTCTCTCTCTCTCTCTCTCTCTCTCTCTCTCTCTCTCCTCCCTTCCTCTCTGAAATAATAATAATAATAATTAAAAAACACAGAGAAGCATTGAACAGACCTTCAAACCTCAGAGGGAAGGTAGGGGAGGATGGGGGTAAGAGGGAGAGGTCAAACAAAGGACTTATATGCAAGCATATAGGCTTAACCAATGGACACAGACAAAGTAGGGAGGAGGGCATGAGTGGGGGGGAGGTAGGGGTAAAATGGGGATAAGGACACATATGTAATAACTTAATTAATAAAGAAATTAAAAAACAACAACACAGACTCTCTGGCCACCCTCCATATTTACTCAGTGAGAGTCTGCATTTTAACAAGATCCTAGATGATTCCTACTCCCATCAGACTTTGGGAGGCGCAGCTGTAAGGCAGGAGATGGTCAAGACAAAATCCAATTATTTTTTGGACCTCATTGTGATTAGAAAAGGTTTAAAAATACAGAAGCAAAATTTCAAATCCAATTCACCTAATATTTTTAACTTAAAAATACCTTTTAAAACTCAGGAAATAAACTCCCTACCCTAAGATATTGCTTGTGATAACCAATGTACTTCATTACCTTTCCAAAAAGTTGTCATCTGGATTCAGAATTACTAAAAATATATAAGCGCTTGCTCAATACCCTAAATTAGTCATGACATGCTGGTCGCCTGCTCCTTGATAATCAATTATAGTTAATAGGCATTTTTATAACATTATCATAAAGCATAGATTTAACCAATATTTACAGAATATTAATTTCATTGCAATTATAGAGAAATATTTATGCTCCTAAGTACAGTATTTTTTCACAATATTAGTAAGAACGAAATGGCTTTGGAAAAATTCAGATGATGAGTTTCCTGCTTTCCGCTTTTAGTAACACTAATGCTTGTTTTTATTTTTTTCTGAAAAAAGTTTAAATATGTATTAAAAATCAGGCTTTTCTCAATCAAAGCAACACTCATAAAAATAAATATGTATCCACTTAAAATATTCAAAAGTGACAATCAAATGACTTTTGGGTGCTGACATTGTACTGCTTGGAGTTCAAATAAAAATTAAATATATTTTGGTTTATTGGCTATATTTGGACTTTAGGTGATATTCATAATTCACTTCACTATGGTTTATCTGTCATTATTTTAGATATATTTACAGAGCTTTACATGTTCTAGTGTATCAATTTGCATTTGGGGTATTCTTAATTTAATAATCCTACTAAGTTCACGAGAATCTTTATTTAACAAGATAACAGGATGAACGAAACCAAATGTTCTAATTTTAAGATGTAGTTTAAAATGTTTTTAGGAAATTTAGAATCTTGTTACATTTAAAATAGTGCTGCTTATACTAGAGGCACTTTTCTGTAAAGATTCTTGTGCATTTTAATGAATATGTAAAAGATTCAAAGGAGCATATTTTATTATTTGCTCAATACATTTATTTACCGACTAGTATCTACCATGCACTATGCAAGGTTTTAAGGATACAAAGACAGCAAGACAATATTTCCTCTCTCAAAAAGATCAGTCTTGTAGAGAAGAAAGACAGCTGAGCGAATGCCATACCATGCATCTTGCATTATAATAGAGGCCATGGAACAGGCATGCTCGTGATGGAGGTTGCTGTCTGAGGACTAGTCTAGAGAAATCAGGCAATTGTCATGGGTTGGATGTTCTGGAAGCAGAGCCTGAAACGGATTCTTGAGAAAATGGTTTCTGGGAAAGAGGGTTCTCAGGGAAGTGTTCTCAGGGGGGAAAGCAGAGTAAGAGGGAGTAACAGTCCGTGTTGTTAGAGTCCTGGATGAAGAAAAATTTCAGCCTGGACTCAGGGGGAGGCTCTTGTGCTGGTTCCCCTTGAAGCAAGGATTGCTTGTGGGCTATTGGGTCGGGGCTGGAGGTAGCAAGGTTGTCTCCAGGAATATGCACAGGATTGGTAATGTTGAAGTTTATGGGGTAGCGGGGAGAAGCCACGCACAGCATAGGAGTTATATATATAAGGTGGAGAGGTGTAGGAATATGAAATAACAGTCCCTCCATGTAATGGCCAAGGGGTTTCCAAGAAGTACAGAGAAAAGATTGTTCCAAGTGACGATTAGCGGCTAACTATAGAAATTAGTTCAGGTAATGTCAGCAGGCTAAACCCAGAGGACACCCTTCTTCATCATTATCCGTCACTTATATGACAGCACACCTAATATGGTCTGGATGTTCGTGACAAAATTTATTTCAATTTTATTACTCAGAACCCACAGAAGTATTTCCCAACTGAGAAAATGCTCAGTGTATTTCTTCTTACTATCACTTCTATAATGCAAAAATAATTCCATGACATTCCTATGGGTTAAAATTGTCATATTAACTGACTTAATTCATTTGAAGGCTGCATATGCACCACACATTATACTTAGGCTAAATATGTTTTTATGTATTTCTAATTTAGCTCATTATGCTTTAATAAATCCCCATTGTAATAAAATGATATGTGATCAATTCAATTCTCCCTCATGTATTCTCAATAATAATGATAATAATAGTTGATTATATTTTCTGAATGTTCTCATTGTGTGCTAGGCAAAGTGCTAAATACTTTGCATTTATTTTCTAATTTAATCACTGTATAACCCTATACACAGGTACATAATTAACTCTATTTTATTGTTGAAGAAATATGCTTACAAAGGCTAGCATCTTGTCTGAAGTCATACAACTGATGTGGAAATCTGCCTTTTGACCACAATGGTGTATATGGCATTTGTAAAATAAAGTTATTTTATATTAAATATCACATAGGTTGTAAGGGCAACCATTGTAAGGGCAACCATTGTAAGTGCAACCATTGCACTTTTTTGATTAAAAAAGTGCATATAATAAATTCATTTTAAATCTATGATGTAGCCCTGGCCAGTTTGGCTCGGTGGACAGAGCGTCAGTCTGTGGACTGGAGGGTCCTGGGTTCAGGTCTGGTTAAGGGCATGTACCTTGGTTGCAGGCACATCCCCCCATAGGGGGGTGTGCAGGAGGCAGCTGATCGATGTTTCTCTCTCATCGATGTTTCCGACTCTCTCTCTCCCTTCCTCTCTGTAAAAAATCAATAAAATATATATTTTAAAAAATAAATCTGTGATGTAGACTAAAGCATAACAGGAAGACATACGGACTAGTGTACTACTTGCCAATTAAAATTATCTATCTAGTTCTTAAAAATCTGACCTCTGTCCCAATTGCTTTAATGAAACTATTCTCTTAGAAATAACACTTATATGACAATGTTGTATGAAGATCATAAAAATATTTTAAAATGTTTTATAAACTATATGTCATAACAGGTTAGCTATTATGATAAAATCCAAAGGACTTTCCTTTGCTTTCATCTTTATTCTCTTATATTTTTTAATGATGTGAATCTTATTCCTTTTTTTCTTTATTGATTAAGATATTACAAATGTGTCCTTATCCCCCCAATGTCCTCTCATATATTCTTTAAAAAAATATATCATCGTCATCATTGGCTTCTGTGGACTCCAAACACCATGACTCTTTTTGTTATTTCTCTATTGTAAACTTAGGCTAATCTCTACAGGATTTTTTCAGGCAAACATAAGCCTGTATTAATGCAGAAGCCACTCTTCTATTTTTGTTCTTTATTATTATTATTTTTAATCTTCACCCGAGTATATTTTTTCCATTGATCTTTAGAGAGATTACAAGGGTGGGAGGAGGGGGAGAGAGAGAAAGAGAGAGAAACATCCATGTGAGAAAGACACTTGACTGGTTGCCTCCCCCATGTAGCCTGAGGATCCAACCTGCAACCAAGGTACATGTCTTTGACCAGCAATAAAACCCAGGACCCCTCCGGTCTTAGGCCGATGCTCTAACCACTGAGCAAAACCAGACAGGGCTATTTTTGTTCTTTAAGTAACATTTCATTTTGCTAGATACAACCAATCAAAACATTCAATGCTTTTTGACTTTCATATGTTGTCACTAATCTCAATTAGAGACATTATCACTTGCATTGTTTGGAAATGATAACATTCTCTCTTATATTAACTTATCTGGTAATTAGCAAATTTTAAATTTGTTAGTATTATTCAACATTCTCTTTAAAGATGGTTATAGGCTAGACATAAATCATTATCCACATCTCTGATTATTTCTTTTCAATAAATTACAAGTTATGAAAGTACAAGGTAAAAAAGGGTACAAAAAAGTTTAAGGTCCTTGATTCATATTTCCAAATTGATTTTTAGAGACTGTGCCCATTTGCATCCCAAATGTGGTAGTACATCATAGTACCTTTCTCATGATATACTCAACAATGCTTAATAGCATTCATTTTCTAAAGTGATAAGACTTACATTATCTGTCTTATCAATAAGATAATTGAAAGTCATAAATATTAATTACTAGGGCCCGGTGCACAAAAATTTGTGCACTCGGGAGGTCCATCAGCCTGACCTGTGCCCTCTCACAGTCTGGGACCCCTCTGGGGATGTCCACCTGCTGGTGTGCCTGGTCAGCCTGGGTGAGGGGCTGATGGCTGTTTGCAGGCTGGCCAAGGCCCCCAGTGTGGACCCTCACCCCATTGGGGTGTAGCCAGCCTGGGTGATGGGCTGAGGGCCGTTTTCAGGCTTCCCACAGTCCCTTCAGGTTTTGGATCCCTACTCGGGTACCTGCCCAGCCTGGGTGAGGGGCTGATGGCTGTTTGCAGGCTAGCCAAGCCCCCCAGTGGCGTCCCTCACCCCTTTGGGGTGTGGCCAGCATGGGTGAGGGGCTGATGGCTGTTTTCAGACTTTCAGGCTGCCCACTGCTCCCACTGACCCAATGTCCCAGCAAGGCTGGCTGGACGCAGGTTTCTGAGGTTTATCTTCTATAATTGATACACTGTTCCTTTAAGCCAGAGCCTAGGCAGTTAACGAAACCTCCTCTCTGCTTCAGCTCTGCCTTCTATAACGAAACAATGTTTCCCTTAGAAGTCAGGCCCGGCCTGCTATTTGCTTCAGCTCCTGATACTTCTAGGATTGAAACAATGTTGCAAATATGTTGTTCCCTGGAGCGGAGAGAAGCCCAGGCAGCCCGCAAAGAGTTTCACTCCTGATGCAACGGAAACTGCCTGTTTACTCAGCTCCCTGAGTGCCGGCCTCCATGTTGGCTGGGTTAATTTGCATACAGTCACTCTGATTGGCTGGTGGGTGTGGCTTAAGCATCCCAAAGGGATGGTCAATTTGCACATTATGCTTTTATTATATAGGATTGTTCAGTGAATAAATTGATAGAATATTTGGGAACAAAACAAAAACCCAGGGCTAAATTAGAGCTCAAGTTCTTAAATCATGCTGAGTTCTAATTTCTTCCCTACCACTTATTGGCATGTGACTTAAATCTCTTCATCTGTAAAATGGCCATAATGTTAACTATTTCTATGTTATTTTAAAAAATGAAATATTAACACATGTATAGCATTTGCCAAGTGCTTAATTTACTAATGAGGGTCCATCTCTAAAGATATTAATTTGAAAGAATTTTAATCTAAGCATTGCATATCAGAAATTTCTAAATATACACAATTATGTATTGTAATTTGGCATTTAACCAATTCTAACATTAGGAAAATAAGTAAATTGCTTCTGAAGTTTGAGTTCTTTCCAGAAAATATCTTCCATTCTAGAGCTTCAACTAAATACCTGATATAATCTTCAGGACTTAGAAAACATCAATCTTGAATAATGCAACAATGAGACAAAATGGACTCATTTTTTGCTCTTATTTATAGAAAGACTAGCGGCCCGATGCACAAAATTCATGCAAGAGTACGCCTTCCTTCCCCCAGCTGCTGGCACTGGCTTCCCTCTGGTCCCTGCTTCCCTCTGGCTGCCTGTGGGCATCCAGGACCCAGGCTGGCTTCCCTCTGTTCGTTCACAGGCACCCAGGACCCAGGCTTCCCTCTGGCCCCTGCTTTATCCAGAAGGACATCCAGAATGATGTCCAGAATGACATCTAGTCTAATTAGCATATTACCTTTTTATTATTATAACCAAGGGCCCAGTGCACGAAATTCGTGCACTGGGTGTGTGTGTGTGGGGGGGGGGGAGGTTCCTCAGCCCAGCCTTCCCTCTCTCACATATTGGGAGCCCTCAGGGGATGTCCTACTGATGGCTTAGACCCGCTCCCTGCTCCCCAGGCCTAAGCTGCAGTCTGACCTCCCTTTGTGGGAGGCTAACAGGCTAATCAGGGGAAGCCACAAGCCACATCACTCTGCTGCTTCAGCCACTGCCAATCACCAGAGCCAACAAGATGTTTTCATTAACATGGACTCCAGTCCCTTCACTGTGAAAAAATGACAACTTTCTTTAGGCATTTTCAAGATGTGTCTTTCATAGGATATGACCTTCCTTCCTTCCTTCCTTCCTTCCTTCCTTCCTTCCTTCCTTCCTTCCTTCCTTCCTTCCTTCCTTCCTTCCTTTTATTTTTTTATCCTCACCTGAGGATATGTTTCCTTTGATTTTTAGAGAATGTAGAAGAGAAAGGAAAGACAGAGAAAAACATCAAAGTGAGAAGAACACTTTGATTGGTTGCCTCCTGCATTAGCACTGACCTGGGCCCCGGCCTGGAAGGAACCCGCAACCGAGGTACATGCCCTTGGTCAGAATTGAACCCAGACCCTGCAGTCAGAAAGCTGAGGCATTATGCACTGAGCCAAACTGGCTAGGGCAGGATATGACATTTCTTAGTCCTCCAGCAGTGGACCTTCATTTTTTTCTCCAGCAGAAAAGTTACTAAGAATATTACCAGTGGCATACAGGGAGCTTAGTCAATGAGCATTAA
>PVJC01044726.1:0-13945 GCA_004026665.1 Murina feae
ATGACGATAATGGAGAAAAATTGGTTGAAGATTATATGGGAACTCTCTGTACTATTTTTGTAACTTTTAGGCAAGTCTAAAATTATATCAAACTAAAAAGTGAAAAGAGGTTCTCAAATTAATTCATTACAGAGTCATGGTGTTGTGGCCTGGAAATCACTATTTCCTGTTCTGTACTTATAAATAGCATTTGTTGAATACCTAGTCTATAACTTGTACAAGTATACTCAGAAATCCCTGTATAACATAAATAGCAACCACTACACCTGCATATTGGTGTGCTATTACGAAAAAAGACACTTTTTATGAAATGTAGTTTAATATTGTGCTAGTATTATATATAATCCATTTGCTCATATTTTAATTTCCCAGTAAGGTTTTTTGTTTGTTTGTTCTTGGGATTTTTGTTTGTTTGTGTGTGTGTGTGTGTGTGTGTGTGTGTGTCCAGGTGCTACAGTACTATTATTTTACCAGTTTTTATTAAGGCCAAATTAATAAATTGCATAATGGTAAGTAGCAACAAAAAAGCTATACCACCATAAAAGATTCCATTTCTCACAGAAGGAGTTATGTTGTGTAACTCTGGGAGGTCAAAGGACAACTTTTCTCATGAATGTCAATCATGAAGGTGCTCAACACTTTTAATATAATCAAACCATTTTTGGGCAACAAACTAAAGCTGTAGTTTCTGTCTTCAAACACTTTTAAAGCAATAATCCAGATATGCTACAGGGGTGCAGGGCTTTTGAAATTATACTCAAGGGAGAGCAAAAACAATATCTTGTGATATGTAGTAAATCAAACCTTCACATTAAAAACACACTTGTAAAATGTCCATAAACATTGTGAAGTTCAGATTTATTACTGATACCCTCTTATTCTAGATCACTTGAACATTTTGGGGTGTTATGACTATAACATGTGTAACCCAGCTTGTGGGAGCTAAAGGTCGCTCTGTGTTGTTTCATTTTCACAGACTTGCTGACAAACAAAATACTGATTTAAAAATTCCATTTGATGTAATAAAAAAGGTTTAAAATAAACATTTTAGGAGTAAAAAAAAGATTGTATTTTATGAAAGTCTTCTTTTTTATATATGCCATAAATTGTAAAGGCTAATGTATATTTTAGCTCACTTTCAACTCCTTTTTTTAAGGTTTTTCATTTCTCTTGTTTATTTTTAAACTATAGATCAGTCAGTTAATATCTGGTACTTGTCTACAATCTAAGATTTACTCAAACTAAGGTCCATTCTATTTTGGGGGAACATAGATTGGGGGACAGAGTTTCCCATGTGTACTCTGTGACTCAGTGTACGATTCCCTGTGAAAAGAGAGGGCCTTGATGTCTCTAGAAGACTGACACTTCCAGGAAGGACAGTCTTCTTTCTCACATAACTATTTGTTTGCATGCCACAATGTTTATCTCTCTTCAAGTATCCTTTAAAAAAGATTTTATTGTGATAAGAACACTCAATATGAGATTTACCCTCTTACATTTTTGAATATACAATATTGTTGACTCTAGGTATGATGTTATATAGTAGATATCTAGAAACTATTCATCTTGTTTAACTGAAACTTGATTCTTGTTGGTTTCTATCCACCCCAACTCCCTGGAAACCGACATTCCATTCTTTGATTCTATGATTTCGACTGTTTAGATACTTCATATGAGTGAAATCAGGTAGTATTTGTCTTTCTGTGACCAGCTTATTTCTCTTAGCATAATGTTCCCAAAGTTTATCCATATTGTCACATTTTTCCTAATTTTCTTCCTTTTTAAGTTTGCCTATTCTATTGTATGTATATAAGACATTATCATTATTCATTCACCTGTTGATGGATGTTTATGTAGTTTCCACATCTTGGCTATTGTGAACAGTGCTGTAATGGATGTGAGAATGCTAGTACTTCTTCAAGATTATAATAGTTCTAGTTTTAATTTTTTGAGGAACCTCCATAATGTTTTCCAAAGAAGTGGCACGAATTTGCATTTCCACCAACAATTTGCAATGGTTCTAATTTCTCCACAACCTCACAAACACTGTTGTTCTTTTTTATTTTTTGTAACATCCATCCTGACAGGTATGCAGTGCTATCTCATGTTGTTTTCATTTGCATTTATCTGATGATTAGTGACTTTTTTTATCCTATGTACCCCTATTTCTTATCAATCCATTGGTTCAACTTATTTAAATTTATGTTGATATTTCATCTAATGCTTCCCATATTTTTTAAATACTTTGTTGTATTTTGTAAGCCAAATTTTTGAAATGCATCTGAAGTCTCAATACTATTTCTGGCTCTGAAACTGCTATTATTAGGCTTCACAGATTTGTATTAATTCTTTGTATGTAACTGCTAAAATATTACCTCTTGAATAAAAAATGTTGGACAAATAATATTTATGAATGCAAAGAATGGAGTACGTATGATGTGTGTCATTATCTTGGGTGAGCTATGGTTTTCGGTAGTAAGTGACTAGGACAAGCATGAGATGCTTGAAGGAAAAGAACCTGCTGATTTTCAAAGATCAGAAAAAATGGGACTGATTATATAACATTCCAGAGGAAAAAGATTATCCCCAATTACCATTTTATTTTCCTTTCTCTTCAGTGTACATTTATAAAAATAAGTGCTTTCGGTATCTACTTGATGTTGGGAAGGACACTAAAAGTTGAGAACATTGTAACTATGTTTATTTTACTAGTATGCTGAACTTTTTTCATATCTGTTTTTCCCCCCACCTTCTAATAAGCTGATTAATACTCTGGGAGTACTTTTTAAGCTACAAATGCAAAAGAGACAAGAAAATTTAAAACTAACTTACAAATAGCTATTTTTAAATAAAGCTACTTTTACTTAAGGCAAACATCTTGGCAAATAGCAAAATACATTTATACAATATATTTTGCATCTGTGAATTAAACGACAGGATTGGTAGAGTGCTAAATATTATTTATATTTTCATTAGCACAAAAAGATTTTTGATATAAAAGCTGACACACATGCACACACATGCACATACTGACAAGCACACTCTGACCATGACTTCAAAGTTTGGAAATGTTTTCCTCTCTAGTTCTCCCAACGATTTGTTCTATTTTCCTAGCTGCTGCATGTGACAGAAATTTATGCAGAACACTCCATGCAAATCCCTCTCCCTCTTTTCCCCTCTCTCTCTGTTTTTCCTGTGGCGCTGTATGCCATGGAGGTTAACCTTCCCTATATGCCATCTCACATATAAAAAGCATACTAACTTTCACAAAGTGTAAGAAGAAAATATTGTCCTAAGTCCTTAACTAGGTCACGGATCCAGGTCACAAGCGGCCGCAGGTTTTGACAGCTGTTTCTGGCTGTGGCTCTGCTGAGTGTATAGGGGCTGCCCCTCTCTTTGGATGCCAAGGCGCAGAGCAGCAGGGTGCCGATAGCAGTTAGCGCTGTGACAGTCAGCCAGCTTGGTACATTTCCCCAGTTGGAAGGCTTTCAAAAGTTAGCTTTGGACACTCCTTTCTCTTATGTTTACAATAAAAACACAGCTCCACGCCTGGCCTGCCCATCTGTGCCACATTAGGCATCTGGGCAAACTTGGCCCTCGAACGCACATCAGCGTGACAGCTTGCCGACTTGTTTCGTCACCTTTACAGACCACTTGTCAACGTACCGTTCTCAAAGAAAAGCCTCTTTACCTGTATTTCTAAGAAGCTCTTTGTCTTTGGATGTTTGACTCATAAACTGGATACTTTTCAAGAGCTTAAGGAGCAAGGAGGTTTATAGCATGTAGCTTTTGGAAAGTCTATTCATCGTGAACATTTTCTTGGTTATTTAATTTACCAATATTTAAGTAGCTTGCCCTCCCTATTACATTAATTATTGTGAATAGTATGTAGTTGCACTAATAGCTCTTTACAATTTACACAACATGAATTTAGTTGGAAATTCTTGAGGTTGAGACTTCTGGCCCTAAGCCGTTTTATGAAATCTTGCTAAGAAGCATTTACAAAGGAAAACATATAGGAATATTTACATAAATATTTTCACTTCGATGCTGTCTTGTTGCATATCTTTTCTATCCACCACCCCTCTCCCCACCCTTCCTCCTGCCCCTGCTATTATCATTAGTTCACCTCGACTTCTCCACTAAAGGCCCACACTGGCTTCCCACCAGCCAGAGCTCGTCTGGTTCCGAAGCACATGACAAGGCTGACCACACCCTCTTTTTTCAGTTTTTCCCTGTTAGCTTCCATGACACATGAAATAACTGATTCTCAGATTAGCTTTCCTGATCCTTCTTAGTCCATTGTTCTAGTTCCTTTCTTCCCTCACACTTCCAGGGTGGCATTTTCTTTTCTTTTTTAAGTTTTTTTTTAATATATTTTATTGATTTTTTACAGAGAGGCAGGGAGAGGGATAGAGCGTTAGAGACATCAATGAGAGAGAAACATCGATCAGCTGCCTCCTGCATATCCCCTACTGGGGATGTGACTGTAACCAAAGTACATGCCCTTGACTAGAATTGAACCTGGGACCCTTGAGTCCGCAGGCCGACGCTCTATCCACTGAGCCAAACGGATCAGGGCAGAGGGTGGCATTTTCAATGTTCTGTCTCCATCTTCTTTGTTATCTTATTCTCTTCTTGGATATATCTTTCCTTGTCATAAGATTACACACAGTGTATAATTTGTCTCCAGCCAGATCCCAAGCTCAGGTAATGATGAACTACCTGCTAAACATGCCATGTAGTAGATGCCCAGGACTTCATCAGTGTTTAAAATATTTTATATAATACTTTAGCATATCATGTGTACTCAGTTACTTTTACTTCTCTTATTCTCTTCTCTGTTGGTTTACTATTGCTGCTGAAACAAATTATTGCAAATTTAATCATTCAAAATGAAATAAACACTATTGGTTAAAAATGAAATGGGTCTCACTAGACTAAAATCAAAATTTCATCAGGGCTATATCCCTTTCTGGAATATTTCACTTTTTTAAAAATATATTTTATTGATTTCTTTTACAGAGAGGAAGGGAGAGGGATAGAGTTAGAAACATCGATGAGACAGAATCATCGATTAGCTGCCTCCTGCACATCTTCTACTGGGGATGTGCCTGCAACCAAGGTACATGCCCTTGACTGGAATCGAGCCTGGGACCTTTCAGTCTGCAGGCCGATGCTCTACCCACTGAGAAAAACCGATCAGGGCTGGCATATTTCACTTTTAAGAAACCTGTGATATTATCAGACTCACCCAGAAAATTCAGAACATTTTTCCTACTTAAGGTCATCTGATTAGCAACCTTAATTTTCCCTATAACCTTATTCTCCTTTGAAAGTAACCTAACATATTAACAGATTCTTTAGATTAGGACAGACATCTTTACTCTCCCTACCTCCTCTTTATCATTTTTTAAAAATTAAATCATTACTTTAGCATAAAATCTTCTTAATATAATAATTCAAAATTTAGTGTAAGAATATTTGGAACTTCATCTCTGAATCTCAGGAATTGGGAGACTTAAGGGGAGAAAATTTTAGATTTTGAGAAATTTCTGAATCTTTGTGTTAGGCTGGGTATGTGGCACTGCTGCTGGTAATGAATATAAAATAAAATAAGGCACTGAATCAAGGGAACATGGGCACTGCTGGTAACGAGTATAAAATGAACTAGAAAATGTACAGTTGTTTGTGAAGACAGCCTTAGGAAGCAAACATATTGCTGGAAACCTCATGTTTAAAGGACAGCATCGCTGGGCAATTTAAAGTTCTAAAGTTGAGTGAGAACTTCTATAATATAGGCTCTTTCTTCATAATGTTGATGTTCAACATAATCATCAGCTCACAGCTTTATAAAATGAGATTTTATAGTGATACTGTATTCATTATATGTGTGTTGTGTATGTATGTATGTGTGTGTGTGTGTGTGTGTATATTAGAAGGCCAGTGCATGAAATTTGTGCACAGCAGGTTGTGTCCCTCAGCTCAGCCTGCACCCTCTCCAATCTGGGACCCCTCGAGGGATGTCTGGCATCCTTCTCACAATCCAAGACTGCTGGCTCCCAACCACTCACCTGCCTGCCTGCCTGATTGCTCCTAACCACTTCTACCTGCCAGCCTGATCACCACCTAACCACTCCCCTGCCAGCCTGATCAACACCTAACTGCTCCCCTACCAGCCCAATTGCCTCCAACTGCCTTCTCCAGGCAGCCTGGTTGCCCCTAACTTCCCTCCCCTGCCGGCCATCTTGTGTCCACATGGGGGTGGCCATCTTGTGTGTTGCAGTGATGATCAATTTGCATATTACCTCTTTATTAGATAGGATTATTCTTAGCAATAGGCACAGGTGCTATTGTTTCTAAGTGTTTGTGAAGACAGCCTTAGGAAGCAAACGTATTGCTGGAGGGTGTAGCCCCATGTTTAAAGGACAGCATCACTGGGCAAAGTGGACCTCCTACTGAGGACCGAAAGCCTGGCTTCCTCCTGTGGCTGTAAGCCCTGTCCTTTCTACGTGTCTGGACCTCGGTGCCTCAATGAAACGTGAGCGTTCTGGACGCTGGGAAGCAAGATGAGGCAGACCTCAGAGCCGAGCTGTCTGGAGAGCGATGCCAGGGAAGGATGCACCTGCCTCTTCCCACCTGAGGATTTGGGTGGACCCCACATGGGCTTCTTTCATGCTTCATGTTTTTTCACTTCTGACGTCATGGAGGACATTTCCTTTAGCTGCTAAATGCTGAGAAAGGGTAATACGGTGCTTATTTATTTTACAGGGTTAGTGTGAGGATAATGTGTGCTGGTAACAGTGCTTTGAAAACACTAACCATTGCATGAAGATGTAAGGCAGTAAGTCTGTTAAGGAGTGTTGGTTGGAAGTGGCCTATGTGTGTCTGGAGTCATATTTATAGAATAAATATTCTTGTAACCTGAGTAAGCACCACAGAGAAGGTCACTCAGGGAGAGGAGAGAGCTTGCAGAGCTGTTGGGGAGGGCACGGCTGGGGGGCTTTGCCCAGTATTGTCAGCTCTTCTCTTATTGCTGTTATTGCTTTTATCACTTTACTAGAGGCCCGGTGCATAAATATTTGTGCACTCGGGGATGTCCCTCAGCACAGCCTGTGCCCTCTAGCAATCTGGGACCCCCCAGGAGATATCCACCTGCTGGCTTAGGCCCACTCCCTGGGGAATCAGGCCTAAGCTGGCATCCAGACATCACTTTGGTAGCCCGGGGACCCTTGGGGGATGCCCACTTGCCAGCGAGGAGCAGGCCTAAGCTGCAGTCGAACATCCTTAGCACTGCTGAGGAGGCAGAAGAGGCTCCCACCACCACTGCTGTGCTGGCAGCTGGCAGCCTGGCTTGTTGCTGAGCAGAGCTCCCACTGTGGGAGTGCACTGACCACCAGGGGGCAGCTCCTGCATTGAGCGTCTGCCCCCTGGTGATCAGTGTGTGTCATAGTGACCAGTCATTCCCAGTGGTTCTGCTGTTAGGGTCAATTTGCCTATTACCCTTTTATTATATATATATATATATATTAGGTTTGTGTGTGTGAGGAAGGATTGTGTTCAATGCAAAAAATATTCATTTAGAACTTACTCTATTTAAAGTTTGCTAGCAATTTCAAAGGCCAGGATAACAAACAGCCACTGCTCTACCCTCCAGGGGAAAGAGAGAGCGAGCGAGCAAGGGAATCCCAACAGAGCAAATGAGAAGAGCAGTTGCTCCACAAAGGCAACACTCTTCTGAGAACAGTATAATACATGAAAGTGTTTTCTGCCTTTAATCTTCCCAAGTCTCCCAGAGGAAGAGAAATAGGACTCCTGGAGCGTAGTTTAGATCAGCAATTTTCAACCCGTGTGCCATGGCAAGCACGCTGGTGTGCCACAAGAAATTTTCATAGTCAGGGGCACTGGCCTCTTTTCTCTTAGATTGCCAAATAATAAAATGACAACAGCCAACACAGCAATAGCCATCTGGTGTGAATGAATCAAAATATGCCTATATTTTTGTCAGATCAGCAAAAAACATATTTAGTAATATATTTTAGTGATTAGTTGGTGTGTGCCATGAATTGAAAAGGTTGAAAGACACTGATTTAGAGTCTTGTAACTTGGGTCATTTTCCTTTTGGTTTATTTCTTATCTGGTACTCTGGTGTTCTATTAGCTAGGATCTTCTTTGGCTTGGGATTAAGGCTTCACTTTCATTTTTTTTTTTTTTTTTTTTAGTTTTGAGATGAGGTTTAATTCTAATTATTTCCTGCGCTATTCATAGCTTATCTGTGGACAGCACACCCTAGAGTGTTGTTTAGTTTTTGTCCTCACAGCTCAGACATTTGACCACTATGATTTCTGTGTATTTTTTGTGACTGACCTGTCCTGATTATCTACTTTAGCCTGATGGGATCGATTTTATTCTGAATATCTGCCATCTCTTCTGTCAGAGCCCTGGTTCTGAGGGAATATTTCTAGGACATTATGTTTGTTTATTTTCTCTACAGAATGTACCTTTTCCTATTAATAAGACTCCTTTGTACTGGGCATTCGCATAGCACATTGAACACTACTGCAGGAGATAGAAAATGTGTTAGTAGAAACAAAGAATTCTAGCTCAATACTTCCTGCCTTTTCTCCCTATAGCATCCTTTTCTAAATTTAGCTGTTACATTAAGTCAGAGTTCTCCAGAAGAACAAAACCAACAGGATATATCTACATATTTATATATCTATGTATTTGCCTATATATTTGTTATAGGAATTGGCTCAATAGAGTTTGGAGGTGGAAAAGTCCCAGGATCTTCCATCTCCAAGTTGGAAAACTAAACAGGCAGATAGGGTAGTTATTCAGTCCAAGTCCAAAGATGTGAGATCCAAGGGAGCCGGTGGCGTAAGTCTGAGTCCCAAGGCCCAAGAATTGTGGGGCACGTGAATTCAGTCCTGGTCTGAATTCAATGACCGAAGGACCAGAAATAAACATGCCCAAAGGTAGGTGAAGGTAGATATCTCAGTTCAGATAGAGAGAGAATTCATCCTTCCTTTGCCTTTTTGTTCCATGTAGACCCTCAGTGGATTAGATGTTGTCCATCTATCTATATTGGTGAGGGCCAATCTTCTCTACTCAGTCTACTGATTCAAATGCTAATCTCTTCTAGAAACACCCTCACAGACACACCCAGAAATCATGTTTTATAGCCACTCGGCATTTCTTTACCTAGTCAAACTGGCCTGTAAATGTATCCATCACAGTTCTGCCTATGAGATTTATTCTTAGCTTTTGACTATCATAGTTAATAAAATCTGTGCAAGAAGCAATGTGGTAATTAGATTGAAGTTCATTGTGACATACAGACCCCATTTCTTCTTGAGCTAGTGTTGGATTTCTTTTCTTCCATTTTTAGTAAAACTTTGAAAATTAATTGTCAGTATTTACGTATCAGATGTTTTTCTCCTCATTCTGTCTGGAATCCATTTTCATTGGAGCTAGAATCCCGTCACTCTTCTGAAAGGTTTTCTAGATCTCATCACTGTCACTAGACCTTCCTAGATCTACTGACCACCATGCAAATCTTACTTTAGTTCACTTACCTGTAACATTTGACATAGTCAATCACTACTTCCTTGACACAATTTTCTTCATTTGACTTTTAGAATACAGTGCAATCTTGCTTTTTTTTAAAAAAAATTATATTTTATTTTTATCACTGACATTGCTACAGATGTCCCTGATCCCCCCATTTGCCCTGCTCCACCCAGACCCACACTCCTCTCCCTCTGGTCCTCACCACATTGTGGTCTGTGTTCATGGGCTATGTATACATGTTATTTGACTGTTCTCTTCACCTTCTTTCATAATACCTCAATGGCTGTTCCTTCTCTTTTGTTTCTTGATTATTCTTCCTCTTTTCTCTAACCTTAGAGTGTTGAGATTTTTTGTTCTCATTTGCTCTATTGTAAACTAACAATAAGCCAATAACTTTAAGATTGATACCAATATGGTAGATCTTTTTTCCCTGAATTCAGAGTCCCATATGAATGTGTAATATATATTTCAAACAGAACATATAAAAACAAGATTGAGTTCTTGATCTCTGCCCTATAATACTCCTGCTTCAGTATTTCCATTTCAGTTAATGGCAAATTTTTCTTTAAAATTACCCTTAACAAATGAACTTGGAACCATTCTCAATTCTTTTTTTCTCTTACATTTCACTAAATTTTGTTAGATATATCTTATTACTTCTACTGCTATTATCCCAATTTAGGTTACAATCTTCTCTTGTCTGAATTATTCAATATTCTCTTAATTGATCTTACCACTTCTGCTCTTGTCTTACTTTTAATGTAGCATCTAAAAGTGAAATCATATTTTTCCTGATAAAAAGTAAGTCACATTTTTGTCATTCCTGTATTTAATATCCTTCAATGGCTTGTTACATTAAGAGTAAAATCCAGAATCCTAATAATGGTTTACAAGGCCTTAAAGATCTGGATTCCATTCACTGACTTATCTCACACCCTGAACTTTCATCTGACTCTGTTCCAGCTACACTGACTTCCTGCTATTCCTTCAAACCACTGAGCTTCTCCCTCCACAGGACCTTCGCATTTTCTCTTTTTTCTTTTCTTTTTCTGAAATTCCCCAGTGTCTTCCATGAATAGAATAAATAAATCCTCACTTGCTGTCATGGCTAGATTCTTGAAACTTTAAGTGAAATAGCATATAATGAAACAGTTTGCCAAAGGCTAGTTGATAAAAACTGAGTTAAGTTTCTATGACATATTTCTAGTCACAAAAAAGTCACCAAACTTTTAAACACAGACATCCAAGCCTTCCCCCCCCCAAAAAACACCTTCTCATATTAAACACTGAAATAAATGAGAGCTATATACACATTTAAGAATGATTAATAGAAACAAGAATACCATTGCTTTCCAACCTGCCAATTTAGTCTAGGGTGGTGTGGGCTGCAGCCTTTCCAGAAGCTCAGAGCCCAAGTGAGACCCAACCCTGGGCTGGTTGCCTTTCGAAAGCAAGGCACACTCACACTCACACTCACACTCACACCCACACTCACTCAGACTGGGGCAATTAACACACAATTCACCTGACACTTACTTATATCTCTGGAATGTGGGAGGAAACCAGAGTAACTGAAGAAAACCCACTTGTCATGGGGAGAATGTGTAAATTACACACAGGCAGTTCCTGGTCAGGAATTGATTTCTTTTTTCTCACCAAAGTTATAAAAAAACTAGGGGCCTGGTGCACAGAAATTTGTGCACTGGCGGGGGGGGAGGGGTCCCTCAGCCCGCCTGTGCCCTCTCCCAGCCTGGGATCCCTCTGGGGATGTCCACCTGCTGGTGTGCCTGTCCAGCCTGGGTGAGGGGCCAATGTCTGTTTGCAAGCTCGCCAAGCTCCCCAGTGGAGACCCTCACCCCAGGGGGAGTGGCAAGCCTGGGTGAGGGGCGGAGGGCAGTTTTCAGGCTGGCCACAGCTCCCACTGACCCTCCTGGCCACCCGCCCGGGAAGCCGATGGTGGGGTGGCGCTGGCCACCCCATGGCCTCCCGGGCGGGGGCCTTGGGGTCTGGCCACCTGGTCCTCGCACCCCCCCCACCCGCCAGGCTCCCATCGGGGAAGGCATCCATAGGCCCAAGGCACCGGATGCCTTCCCAGGACGGAGGCTCCCAAGATGGCGCAGGCCACAGCCCCGGAGAAACCGCACACCGGGGCTGCAGCCTCTGCCATCTTGGCTGGGCTAATTTGCATACAGCAGCTCTGATTGGCTGGTGGGCGTGGCTTACCCCGTCCCAGAGAAATGGTTAATTTCAATATTACACTTTTATTAGTTAAGATAACATTGAAGAAAATTATGTTAATCAAGGACCTGCTGTATCAACGAGGCTCTTGGTTCTGTAAAATATAATCTAAATGGGATCACTTAAAACGAAGCCAGGGCTGCTGTACTGGAGGAACTGCTTTGCACATCTTGGACTGGGCTTAAAGCAATGCTGTGGCACAAAGAACTGATGGCAAGAATAACAAGAAAGCAGATATTATGACAACCAAACTAATGACTACTAGACTAAAAATTAAAAACATTGTTTAAATTAGCATCATTACGTTAGTTAATCTGTACCAATGTAAATTTCTTCCTGCAGGACAGGTGTGCTCTTTGGTTGAGCTTTGACCTATGAACCAGGAGGTCAGGGTTCAATTCTCGGTGAAGGGCACATGCCCAGGTTCCCGGCTTAATCCCAGTGGGGGACATGCATGAGGCAGCCAATCAATAATTCTCTCCATCACTGATGTTTCTATCTCTCCCTCCTTTACTCTCTGAAATCAATAGAAATATAGTTTAAAAAATAAATGAATAAATTATATTTTTAGGAAAGAAATTCCTCCCTTCTATTGATGTAATTGTTCCCCTCCCCTTTTTCATAAATACCCCTTCCTTTACCTCCTTTTTTTTTTTTTTTTTTTTTTTTTTGCCTTTATCTCTTAAGCCAAACACTATTTGAGCTTCTGCCTGAATAAATGCTTCCTGGGTAGCTTTTTTAAAATCTCAAATAAATGCTTATTGCTTCTCATATTGACCTTTTAGTGCTGGGTTAACAGTTTACAAACTGGCCCCAGTACCCAGAGAGTAAGGAGGGACTGAAAAAGAGGCAGACTCTCCAGCTTGGTAGGTGTCAGTTTCAGTATGCAAGGGAACTTAGGAGGCTTGACTTTGGTGGCGGCAAGACTAGTAATGTTCTGCTCCTTCCCACCAACATCTTAAAAGCTTATATAGAGGCCTCACTGGGTTAAGACACATATTCAGTCCAAATAGTCTCAACAGCACCTTACTTCCTCAGGAATACAGCCTTGAAAGCGGCTCCCACTGTGGGAACCATGGGTCGCATGCATTGCAAGGACGGGGTGGGGCGGAGGAGCATACAGGTGCCCAGGTGCAGGACAGCCAGTAGTCACGTCCTTTCAGTGAAATGTTCTTTCTATCATGCTTGTTCTTCCCGAGCTTTTCTATCCAAGAAAAGGTGAATAGAGTTTAGACTTAACTTACTTAAATCTTAAAAAATCTCTCATTTTCTTATGTTGTACTTAGTTTTGAATACACTATATGTATGTGGATTTAGTAAGCTGCACTATGTATCATCTCTCATTTCTTACTTCTTCTGCTTAATGTTAATAAATTGAAGGGTGGACTTTCATTGTGGTGGAGAAAACAGCTGCTGAGGTCAGAATCCCTGTGTTAGACTCCTTGATGTCTACTACTTAATAGTTGTGATGCATTGGGCAGGATATCTTTTACTCTGCATATTAGTATGATCATCTGAAAATAAGAAGAAAACAAAATACCTATCTCCTAAAGTTATTGAAAGAAGTGAATGAATTAAAACATAAATAGCATATAAATGTCTGGCAGCTAGGTAGACAGTAAGTGTGGGTCTGTATCCACCAAGTGTTTTGATGGAAGGAATCACATTCATATGTCATATCTAAACTAATAAAAGCGAAATATTAAAATTAACCATTTCTCTGAGACAGGGTAAGTCACGCCCACCAGCCAATCAGAGCGGCAGTATGCAAATTAGCCCAGCCAACATGGCGGCCGCCACTCACGGACCTGAGTAAACAGCCCTTTCCATTGCGGCAGGAGCGAAAGTGAAGCTGCACCCCTCAGCTCAGCTCCGATTAAACTGCCTCTAGCGAAACACAGCTTTTAGAAACATTGTAACAATCACAGAATCCTTCGGAGCTGAAGGAAAGAGCAGTAACAATTGTTTCATTATAGACGCTGCGAGGTGAAGCAGACGAGGCTTCGTTAGTAGTTAGAAGGCCGCCTTAAAGGAACAGTGTATCAATTACCCCAGGCCTTCAAGGAACAGTATCAATTATAGGAGAAAAAACTCCAGAACCTGTGTCCAGCCGGCCTTGCTGGGACGTTGGGTC
>PVJC01044727.1:0-13993 GCA_004026665.1 Murina feae
TGACCCATGTGTTATTTAGAAGTGTGTTGTCTTACATCCAAATATTTTGAGATTTTCCATCTATCTCTCTGTTGTTGATTTCTAGTTTAGTTTCATTCAATCTATTCTTTATATTTGTTAAGGTATTTCGTGGCTCAAAAGTTGGGCCATGAAACACATGATGAATGTTCCTTGTTAGCTTGAGAAGAATGTGTGACTCCATCCTTGACCTCTACTCACTGCTGTTAACTTTTCCTACACTCTATCACAGTCGCCTTTTGCCATGATTATCTTCTAGATATTATATTTAATCTTTTATGCTGTATTTTACTCCTGCACTGTCCGAGGCACTTTTGCTATCTATATTTGTGGAGTGCTCCTTTGCCAGGAACTGGACCTCCATGGTTGCCTGGTATTAGACAGAGAACACATGAGAAGCCATAGACATATAGAAAAGGCTTTACTGTAGCCCAAGTAGCCATCAAAACAGTCCATTGCACATATAGCAGCCCTTGCTAATACAGTAGCAAACACAGGAGCCATTGCAAACATAGCAGTTGCAGCATAAAACCGTCACATAAAGCAGTCCTTTCCTCCACTGGTCAGTAACACTTGTTTTAATCAAATTAGACAAAAGAGGCTTTTTGCCAAATAGTGACTTCAGTATTTAGGTTCAAAAAGGCATGTTTGCGCAATGCATACAGTATAATCACTGTGTCCTTGCTCACAGTCATCTTGAAGATTCGGCATACTCTGGACAGGGCCGCCACACTCAACTTAGCCTTGAACATTGGGTGTAATTTGAGTAGGGTACCCATAATATTCTCATATGTGTTGATTTTGTTCATTTTTATTTATTACTAGAGGCCCAGTGCACAAAAATTTGTGCAGTCAGGCGGGGGGTTACTCAGCCCGGCCTGTGCCCTCACAGTCTGGGACCCCTCGGGAGCTGTCCACATGTTGGCTTACGCCCGCTCACCAGAGGATTGGGCCTAAGCTGGCTATCAGACATCCCTCTGTCAGTTTGGGACCCCTCAGGGGATGTCCACTTGCCAGTGGGGAGGAGGCCAAAGCTGCAGTCGGACATCCTCAGTGCTGCTGAGGAGGCAGGAGAAGCTCCCACTACCACCGTTGTACTGGCAGCTGTCAGCCTGGTTTGTGGCTGAGCAGAGCTCCCCCGTGGGAGTGCACTGACCACCAGGGGCAGCTCCTGCATTGGGCATCTGCTCCCTGGTAGTCAGTGTGTGTCATAGTGACCAGTCATTCCCAGTTGTTCTGCTGTTAGAGTCAATTTGCATATTACCCTTTTATTATATAGGATAGAGGCCTGGAGCATGGGTGGGGACCAGCTGGTTTTCCCTGAAAGGTGTCCTGGATCAGGGTGGGGGTCCTGCTGGGGTGCCTGGCCAGCCTGGGTGAGTGGCTGATGGCTGTTTTCAGGCTGGCCACAGTCCCTTCAGAGTGGGGTGTCCTGCTGAGGTGCCTGGCAAGTCTGAGTGGGAGGCTGATGGCTGTTTGCATGCTGGCCACAGCCCCCAGCAAACCAAGCTCCCAGCGAAGCTGTCTGGAAGCAGTTATCTGGGATTCATTTATCTTCTATAACTGAAACTTTGTTGCCTTGAGGGGAGGCCACAAAGCGGAGGCCACAGCCGGCCAAGGCAGGTGGGAAGCTTGGCTTCCTCCTTTGGCTGGGCAACCAAGCCTCCTGTTTGCTCTTGTTTTGTGGCTTCCGGCCACCATCTTGGTTGGGTTAATTTGCATATAATTGCTCTGATTGGCTGGTGGGCATGGCTTGGGCTGTAGCAGAGTGACACAATTAGCATATTACTCTTTTATTAGATTAGATTAAGTGGTTCTCAACCTTCTGGCCATCCTCATGTTGTGACCCAACCATAAAATTATTTTCGTTCCTACTTCATAACTGTAATATTGCTACTGTTATGAGTTGAAATGTAAATATCTGATATGCGGGATGGTCTTAGGCGACCTCTGTGAAAGGGTCATTCGTCCACCAAAGGAGTCGTGACCCACAGGTTGAGAACTGCTGATTGAAATGCTGCCCTGGAGATATATCCCCTACCCAGACCTCTTCCTTGTGCTTCAGATACATATTCAATTGATTACTGGACAGTTCTAGTTCCCTTCTTTGAAAGCATCTCAAATATATCAATGTTTCACATGTCATAGGTGCTCAATAAATTTATATTGAGTGAATGAATAAATGGAGTGATTGCATTATTGATTGTATAAAGTACTTCATCATTACTTCTCAGATAGATCTCAGGATTTGGTGGTCAGAAAATAATCTATGCTATTATCAATAATTACCAAATAGTAGCTGTAGGAGCTAATATTGAATAAAGGATATTTAGTATGGACCAGGGATTTTGCTAAATAGTGTATATTCAGTGGTAAATATAAGAAATGAGATTTATTGGTAGGTAAACACAGAAGTTTTTTAAAGACCATTTTTTTCTCTTAATTTCTTTGAAATATACACTGAGTGGCCAGATTATTATGACCACCTCATCAGTACTTCATTGAGCAACCTTTTGCCTTCAATACTGTGACGATTCTCCTTGGCATTGACTCCACAACATATTGAAAGGTAATTTGAGGAATCTGACACCATGCCTGATGAATAGCATTGTCCAGTTCTGTGAGACTTGATAGTTGTGGAACCAGCTGCCTGATGGCTCTTTTAACTTCATCCCACAAATACTCAATTGGATTGAGATCTGGTGATTGTGGGGGCCACCTAAGCAAGGTAAAGTCTGCCTCATGTTCTTGAAACCACTCATGCACAATATGAGCACCGTGGCATGGCGCCTTGTCTTGTTGGAAGAAGCCGTCTCCATTGAGATATGCCATCAACATCATAGGATGAACTTGATCAGCAATGATACTTAGGTATGTTGTGCTATTCAGATGTTGTTCCACACAAATTAAAGGGCCCAAATCATGCCAGGAAAACATGCCCCAAACCATAACACTGCCCCTACCAGCTTGAAGGGTTGTACTCATGCATGTAGAGTGCATGCTTCCATGCTGTTTCTGCCAAATTCTCACTCTGCCATCTGCATAATGCAACTGGAAACTTGATTCATCAGACTACATGACTTTTTTCCAATGCTCAACTGTCAAATACTTGTGTTCCTGTGCAAATTGGAGATGTTTTATCTTGGTAAATGCAGACAGCAGAGGTGTTCAAATAGGCCTTTGGCTTCCATATCCGATATGATGCAGTGTACAGCTAATTTGCCTACAAATATCAGGTGGTCATAATAATCTGGCCCCTCAATGTATATGGCTGAGGCAAAAAAAGCAATGAAATGAGATTTATGAGCTGAAGGAAACTAAAGTCTAGAAATCTTTTCAAGGAGAATTTGGTGACCTCTTCATGTACAGAGTGGTTTTCAGTACAGGGACATGAGAGAGAGAGGGGGTTGATTTGTGGGGCTACAGGAAATAAGAGTTGGTATAAAATGTGAGAAACTGAGAAAAACTAGTAGAGAGAAGTAGAAGGACAAAATATCATTTTCTGAATCTCTCAACCCTTTTCCTCCAACACATGCACAGACACACACATATACACACACACATGCTCACCTTTTCCTCTATCTGAGAGTTTGTACAATGTGAGGGGAGCAGATTTTTATACCTGAAGCAATTTCGGTATATGCTTCACAGATTTCCAAAGCTAAAGTACTGAGGCATGGGAGTTACTATTAGAAAGATGACTGAATTGTGTGTTTAGCATATACAATTATAGGGCCCTGAAAAGGCTAGGGAAAGGTAAGTGATACCTGATGGTCATGCTTTGTTTAGAGGATAAAAGCAAAACTAAGTTTTGGCTCAGGGAAGTTAGAGATTCAGGGGAAGTATGTGCTTGTGGAACTAAAAATGTTTTTTTGTTGTTGTTGACTGTCTTCCTTTTTTAAAAAAGAGAACCATATCAGGATGAGAAATATGATTGGTTAAAGTAGAAAAAATTGTATTATTTGTAGAAAGTATAATTATACACCTAGAAACTTATGAAAATCTAATATAAGAAAAGAGTAATATGCAAATTGACCCTCAGTCCATTACACCCACAAGCCATGCCCACAAGCCACAACCACCAACCAATCAGGAGCAAATATGCAAATTAACTCAACTAAGATGGTGGCAGCCATGGAACTGCAGTTGCCCCGGGCAATGGAGGAAGCCAGGGCTCTGCGGACTCTGAGCTCTACTCAAGGCTACAAAGTTTCAATTATAGAAGATAAACAAACCCCAGATACCTGCCGGGCTGGGACCTTGGGTTGCCAGGCACAACCCAGGCTTTGAGCGGGAGACCAAGGCAACAAAGTTTCAATTATACAAGTTAAATAAATCCCAGATACCTGCTTCCAGCCAGGCATCCCAGTAGGGACTTGAACCCTGAAGGGGCTGTGGGCAGCCTGAAACAGCCCTCTGCCCCTCACCCAGGCTGGCCAGGCATGCCAACAGGTGGACATCCCCCACGGGGTCCCAGACTGCAAGAGGGCACAGGCCAGGCTGAAGGACCCCCCACCCCCAGTGCACAAATTTTTGTGCACCGGGCCCCTAGTAAACTATAATTGACAATAAGAGATTGCAATAAAGTGGCCCATGACAATATGTAAATATAAAATCAATGTATTTCCTATGTGCCAACAATAAATAGTAACTGTAGTGGCAATAATCTCACATTCACAACAATATCAGAAATATAATGTGCCTAGGAATAGTCCAAATACAGCTAATAGAGAAAAGATAATATGCCCTGGCCGGTTAGCTCAGTGGTTAGGGCGTCAGCCTGCAGACTGAAGGGTTGCAGGTTCCCTAGTTTCTGTAGGAGTTAGGGGTAGGGGTGCACACAGGAGGCAACCAATTGATGTGTCTCTCTCACATCTATGCTTCTCTCTCCTCCCTCCTCCTTCCCTTCCATCTCTCTCTGATCCTTCCCTTCCACTCTATTTAGAACTCAGCTGAGGAATAAAATAAAAAAGAAAACTGAGATACATTTTTAAAAAATAAGACAAATCTATCTTCCTAGAGATGCTCAACATGGTAAATCAATATATAGAATGTATAAAATTAACACAATTCATAAAATTGTTCTACAGTTTATCTTGAAGAAACAGGGAAGAATACCTAAAGGAATTTTGAAACATAAAATGTAAGGAAAATCTCTTATCTTACCATGTATTATAACCCAAAATTAAAATACAATAATTAAAATTGTAGTGTGAGAATGCTGCAATCTAGTAAGATAAATGTAATACAATAAATTACCCACTAACAGACTCTAGAATAGGTAAGACTTTGTATGATAAGGGAAGCATCATATATCAACAGTAGACATTAGTTGAGAGTGATATTTTGCCCATGTAATTGGCCAAAAAATATCCAGTAAGATTTTCACTTCTATCATATAGTACTTCAAAAGAAATTCCATAGGAGATAACATTTAAAATATTAATTAAACACGGATCAGTTTAAATGGATATAAACTTTTAGCACATAAGCTATGAATAATAAAATCCAAGTGGAATGATGGCTGGGGTGAACTGTATAGGTTGAGGGGAAAACAAGAACAAAAACACCGAAACAACTAACGCTCCCATAGATACAGGCAAGGAGTACAAAAGGCCAATAATGGTAAATGCATCCCATGTCACTAGTAGATAAATACCCATTAGAGCAGTGAAGTGTCATTTTTGGCCTATCCTATGAATGTTTTTTTTTTTTTTTTGTCTCATTAATGTACAGTGGTACTGAGGAGAGCAATGGGAATGTAAATTAATAAAGTTTCTAAATGATCAATTTAAAAATATGTACCAAGGATTTCAAAAGGGTTTGTACCATTGAACCAAGCATTCTATTTCTAAGAATATATCCTAAGGAAATAGATTAGGGATGTTGGCAATGATTTATATATAGAGGTGTTCATAGCAACATTATTGATATTGCCAAAAATTTTTAGATGATTTAAATATTTGGAAATAAAGGTTTGGTTAAATAAATTATGGTAGATTCATATTTTCCAATTATGAAATCATAGTTTTGAATTTTTTATTGGCAAGGAATATAGCTTCCAAAAGATATGTGACCTAAACTTTTAGAAGTGGGGCAGAAATCCATAAATAATAATGTTAAATACTGAAAGAACACCAAAATGTGAATAGCAATTGTTTCTTAGAGTTTGGATTTGTAATTTTATTGATTGATTTATTGATTGTTAGATTGAAAACTAGTCAGGGAAGAAAAGCATTATTTATTTTTCACATACATTACCTCATGTGATCCTCAGAATAATGCATTGTGGTGGGTAGTATTCAAATTATTATATCCCTTTTACACCTCATGAAAAAGGCACTGAGAGATCAGAGTACTTATCCAGTGTCTCCATTTCTAAGAGGGAATCTTTTACCTCTTGTGTAGTACCTAATACATTGTTAGTTAACACTTAACTATGTGTCTTTTGAGTGAATGTCTTAGCTCAAAACTATTCTGCAAGCATGACTATAGGATTTGTTCTATTGTAGCTCTAATTCCTGAAGCACATCATCATGGTTTGAGCCTTCAACACTTGGCAACTTCTGAACATTCTTTATAAGATATTACAATACATTATTTGCATTTACAGAACATTTAACTGGAGCCAGAAATATTGAGTGTCTTTATGTTTCATCAATTTGATTTGGTATTATAACAATGTTTTAGTGATTTAGAAAGTAATTGCCTCACGATCAAAGGTTGTGCCTTCTCTATGTTCAAGTCTATGCAGAGTTACTCAATTAGCCATGGCACAGTCAATTTGATAGTTTAAACTATCTTAATGATTCCTTGTGTGGCAATCCATCAGATTGAATGTGCTTTGATTCAGTTGGATTATTAAAATGGACAAAAAACACTGGCCTGACTATGACATGGTACATAATTTTTGAGTCATAGGCAAAGTCCTGTAAAACATCTAATGTACTGCCTTGAACATTAGAACACTCAATAAATAAATGTTATAATGATAGTAAAAGCAAACTTAACTACAATTACAACATTTGGTTCCAAACTATCAGCAATTCTATATTGAAAATGGAGGAACAGAGATGCAATTTTTAAAATTATATTTGTCCAGCTTTATTGAGATATAATTGTGTAAATTTATGTCCAATGTGTTGATTTGATACATTTATATATTGCAAAAATGGTTACCACCATAGATAGCTTTAGCTATCAGTTCTATCAAGTCACATAATTACCTTTTTTTTTGTAGTGAGAACATTTTAGGTCTACTATCTTAGAAACTTTCAAGTATATAATAATGGTATTATAAGCTATAATCATCATGCTGTACATTATTTCCCCAGAATTTATTCATCTTAAAAGTGGAATTTTGTACTATTTGTACTTTTTAAAAAAAATTTTTATTGATTAAGGTATTACATATGTGTCCTATTCCCCCCATTACCACCTCGACTCATGCCCTCACTGCCCCTCCCCTGTTGTCTGTGTCCATTGGTTAGGCTTATATGCATGCATACAAGTCCTTTGGTTGATCTCTCCCCCTTACCCCCACCATCCCCTATCTTCCCTTCCCTCTGAGGTTTGAGCATCTGATCAATGCTTCTCTGTCTCTGGATCTGTTTTTGTTCATCGGTTTATGTTGTTCATTATATTCCATAAATGAGTGAGATCATGTGATATTTATCTTTCTCTGACTGGCTTATTTCACTTAGCATAATGCTCTCCAATTCCATCCATGCTGTTGCAAATGGTAAGAATCCCTTCCTTTTTACAGCAGCATAGTAATCTATTGTGTAGATGTACCACGGTTTTCTAATCCATTCATCTGCTGATGGGCACTTAGGTGATTCCAAATCTTAGCTATGGTAAATTGTGCTGCTATGAACATAGGGATGCATATGTCCTTTCTCATTGGTGTTTTTGGTTTCTTAGGATATATTCCCAGAAATAGGATCGCAGGGTCATATGGCAGTTCCATTTTTAGTTTTTTGAGGAAACTCCATACTGTTCTCCACAGTGGCTGCACCAGTCTGCATTCCCACCAGCAGTGCACGAGTGTTCCTTTTTCTCCACATCCTCTCCAGCACTTGTCCTTTGTACCCTTTAACTTACATTGTCAGAAACTCCAGCTGAAAATATAATTAAGTTCAACACTTAGTATTCTTTGTTTTTTCATTATCATGAAGACATGCAATATCAACATATTTTCATTTTTTAACTTGGTCCCAGTGGAGTTTTATTAAACTTCTCTTCATAGTCTCATATCATGTTAACATTTTTAATGCAGTATCTGTAGTTTTTGTTTAAATTATCATGATACTTCTATGCATTATTTATATAAAATTTATACTGTTAAAAACTTATGTTTTTAAGGAAATATTATGTAATTTTTATTTATTAATACAACAGAATTTCTTACTAAAAATAACATTTCATGACAAAGTTTTAAATCATTCAACATGGGTGAATTACTTGGATAGCTATTAAAAGAGCTAGGCTCAGTGGACAGAGCATTGGTCTGCGGACTGAAAGGTCCCGGGTTCGATTCCAGTCAAGGGCATGTACCTTGGTTGTGGGCATATCCCCAGTGGGGGGTGTGCAGGAGGCAGATGATCGATGTTTCTCTCTCATCGATGTTTCTAAATCTCTATCCCTCTCCCTTCCTCTCTGTAAAAAACCAATAAAATATATTTTTAAAAAGAGATATATTACAGCAAGAAAAGAACTCTGCCAATATTTTAGCACAGCATCAAAAAGCACATATTACAGCAGTAGCGATATTCTCATCTAGGATACTCTCATCTAAGCAAATGTTGTCCCTCCAAATTAAAATATTAAAACTGTTAACACTAATAGGCCTTTCTTTGGAAACAGAGCATTTAAAGTAGGTAATTAAGGATAAATGAGGTCGGAGATTAAACAGAATTTATATTCATAACCCATCAACACAGACAATACTTATATGCACCAAAGGCCTAGGAGGGAGTCAATGGGGGAAAGAGGGATATCATTAATATTTTCAATAATCCTATCTAATAAAAAAGTAATATGCAAATTAACAATCACTCTGGGACAAAATATGGCAGCGTCCATAGCAGTGGGGCAGGACACTGGCAGCGTCACCCTGGCAACTTGAGTCATTACCTCAGCAGGTCACACTGCCCTGGAGCAGGCAAGCACCACCAGCAGGCAGCTCGCAGTGGGGCCTGCTGGCCGCCATGGAATCAGGAGCAGGACAGTGAATGCATGGGCAGCTGGTGGGCCGCTTGCGCGTTCGGGGCCTGCTCCTGGCCACCACAGTGATCTGGAACAGGAGAGCCCTGTGGGCTGCCTCGCATTTGGGGTCCTGCTTCCAGTCTCTGGGTGATCAGGAGCAGGAGTGGGAAAACACAGAAGGCTGGCGGGCTGCCACACATTCGGGGGCCTGCTCCTGACTGCCACAGCCATTGGGAGCAGGAGAGCCCCGTGGGCTGCTGCGCATTCAGGGGCCTGCTTCCTGTAGCCGCCGCGATCAGCAGCAGGAGCACGAACACGCAGGCAGCTGGCAGGCAGCCTGTGTTTGGGGCCTGCTCCTGGCCACCACAGCCATCTGGAGCAGGAGAGAATGAGTAGGCAGCCCATGGGCAGCCCAAAGTGGGGCCTACTCCTGGTCGAGGGGACATCTGTGAGTAGGTAAGTATGGCCGGCAGGCAGCACTCAGCCCTGGCCACAGCTCAAAGGAGAAAACAACATGCAGGCAAGGCCAGGAACCTGAGAAATCAACATAGAGGGTGCCTACTCCAAGCCTCCATGGTGTGGCTGGGGGCAGGCCCCCAGCAGACACACACACACACACACACACAAACATATAGACACATGCACCTGCCAGATTATGGCCATCAATAAAACATCCACTGAGTGGTCCCAGACTGTGAGAGGGGGCAGGCTGGACTGAGGGACCCCCACCCTCCCCTGGGCACGAATTTCGTGCCCCGGGCCTACATTTTTTATAAAAGAAAGAAAATATGTTCACTGAAGACAAATCAAAAAAGAAAAAAAAGTGTAAATGAGCTCATAAAGGTGTGCCCCTAATCTGATAGGATTGGTGTTCTTATAAGAAGAGGAAAAGAAACCAGAGCACATGCTCTCTCCCATCTCTTGTCCCAAACAGAAAGACCATGTGAGGACACAGGGAGAAGGTGGCCATGTGCAAAGCAGAAATATAGTTCTCACCAGAAACCAAACCTGCTGACACTTTGATCTTAGATTCCCAGCTCCCAGAAATGTGAGAAAACAAACGTCTGTTGTTTAAGCCATGTAGTCTGGTATCTTGTTATGGGGGCCCAACCTGATTAATATTCAAGATTCATGGATGAAATTTCCCATCACCGGCTCCCTGCTAAAAATCAGAGTTTTCAATCCAGTATAAACTGAGAATCACATTAAAGATGAGTGGAAGCATGCCAGCACAGGTCTCCAGAAATTGTTTTCGAGAGAGCCATAAAATACAGTATGTTGCTATTGATCCTAATGAGGAAAAAAGGGAAGAAGTGATGTAGCTTCACTAGAAACCCTTTTATGAGTTTCAATTTGACATTTTTATTTTTAAAAGAGATTCTCACGTATGGGGACAAATATAAAAGTGTGGTACTGAAGCTTTTGATAATGTTAAATGTGGCAAACACTGTTTTGTTTGTATGTTTAGTTGTGTTAGAGCAAGGCTGATATTGTCATGCACAGGTATAGCCATTTTGGTCTATAGCAACTATTCTAGGCAACTATTCTGTCAGTGCTATTCTAGTCATTAATTTCTTCAACTATAATTGATGCTTAGAGCAAGAAGAACAAAAACATGAGGATTTGCTGAATAGCCATGTGAGTAACTCAACAGAGAAAGCTGACGTGGTCAGCTTCTTTCTGAGTCTGTCTTCCCTGTCAAAACAAATGATTACAGATATGAAAAAGAAATAGAAGAAACTTTATCTGAGAAATAATGCTCATTATGGGGAAAGACACTCAAGTGTATGGAGAAAAACTGATTTTTAAGAGCTTTGTTACTCTATTGACCTAACCTTCAAATTCAAAGTTTTGCTGCTATTGAGAATATTCATGACAATGCTCCACAGATTGAGAGACCAACTCCAGAAAAGATTAAAAATGTTGTATTTTTAATTTTTTTATTGATTTTTTTAAAGAGAGGAAGACAGAGGGAGAAAAACATCTCCTAGTATACGGGAGTGCAAATCTATAGGTTGTCTCCTGCTCGCTGCCCCCCTACCAGGGATCAAGGCTGCAACCCAGGCATATGCCCTGATCCAGAGTCACATCAGCAACCTTATCAGTGTGCAGGTTGACATCAGCCAACTGAGCCATATTGGCCAGGTCTCAAAATGGGTATTACAAATATTTCTTATAATAAATGCAGAACTTTCTATGATTTACTTTAAAGAAAGCAACATTTGTAAAAAGTGAGTGAGTTGGCCCAGCCATTGTGGTTCAGTGGTTCCTTGACCTATGAACCAGGAGGTCATGGTTTGATTTCAGGTCAGAGCATATGCCCCTTTGTGGGCTCAATTCCCAGTGTGGGGTGTGCAAGAGGCAGCTGATCAATGATTGTCTCTCACTCATGATTTTTCTGTCTCCCTCTCCTTTCCTCTCTCTGAAATCAATAAAAACATTTTAAAAATATAAAATAAATATGTTGCTTGACAATATTAAAAAAGAAATCAGACTCAGTAACTTAGCTAGTTTTTTAATGAGCTATCAGGTGTGCTGGTTAATAATGCGGATTTTGTAATCAAAGACAACACGATAATTTCAAGAGAAACATCAAAAGTGCTTTATTCAAAATAATTTCCATTGCTACCTACACATTTCCCTCATCTTTCAGGTAATTTATTGATACCGTCCCAATAGAACTTTTCTTGTTTGAGGCAAACCATTCAGAGACCCAATTTTCCACTTCTTCGTATGTTTTGAAGTGCTGCTCAGAAAGTGCATGTGCCATTGATCAGAACAAGTGGTAATCTGAAGGAGCAAGGTCTGGTGAATACAGCGGGTGGGTTAATACTTCCCAGGCAAGATCTTTTAACATGTCTTTAACTGGTTTTGAAATGTGTGATGGTGCATCATCATGAAGGAAAATTACTTTGCCGTGTCTTTTGGCACATTTCACAATCAAAGTGTGGTTCAAATTGATTATTTGTTGAGAGTAGCGATCAGTATTAATGGTTTCACCTGTTTTTAGAAGCTCATAATACACCACACCTTCCTGATCCCATCAAACGCAGAGCATTGTCTTCTTTCCAAAGAAATTTGGCCTTGCAGTCGATGTTGATGGTTGACCTGGATCAATCCATGATTTTGTGCGTATGGGATTCTCAAAATAAATCCACTTTTCATCACCAGTTACAATTCGATGCAAAAAAGACTCTTTCGTGCCATTGAAGCAACATTTTACTGATGACTTTTCGGTTTTCCATTTGTCTTTCAGTCAATTGATGTGGCACCCATTTTTCTTCCTTTAAAATCTTTCCCATTGATTACAAATGATGGGTGAAGAAACCGCTTTGGCATATGTCTGAGATTTTGTTGCCTTTGTATTCCTCTAGTATTTTTTATGGTTTCCCGTTTTACATTTAAGTCCTTTATCCATTTTGAATTTATTTTTGTGTATGGTGTAAGTTGTTGGTCTAGTTTCATGTTTTTTTTCATATATCTGTCCAATTTTCCCAGCACCATTTATTGAAGAGACTGTCTTGATTCCATTGTATGTTTTGCCTCCTTAGTCAAATATTAATTGAGCATATTGGTTCGGGTCGATTTCTGGGTTCTCTATTCTATTCCATTGATCTATATGTCTATTCTTGTGCCAGTACCAGGCAGTTTTGAGAACAGTGGCTTTATAATACAGCTTGATATCTGGTATTGAGATCCCTCCTACTTTGTTCTTCTTTCTCAGGATCGCTGCAGCTATTCGGGATCTTTTTTTATTCCAGATGAATTTTTGGAGAGTTTGTTCTAGGTCTGTAAAATATGCCATTGGTATTTTAATGGGGATTGCGTTGAATTTATAAATTGCTTTGGGTAGTATTTACATTTTAATGATATTGATTCTACCGATCCATGAACATGGTGTGTTCTTCCATCTATTTATGTCTTCCTCTATCTCTTTTTTCAATGTCCTGTAGTTTTCTGAGTAGAGGTCTTTTACCTCTTTAGTTAAATTTATTCCTAGGTATCTTAGTTTTTTTGGTGTGATGGTAAATGGGATTGTTTTTTTAGTCTCTCTTTCTGTAGATTCACTATTGGTGTACAAAAATGCCATAGATTTCTTGGTGTTAATTTTTTATCCTGCTACATTGCCGAATTCATTTATTAAGTCTAATAATTTTTTGATGGAGTCTTTAGGGTTTTTTATGTACAATATCATGTCATCTGCGAATAAGGAGAGTTTTATTTCTTCTTTTCCAATTTGGATGCCTTTTATATCTTCTTCTTGTCTAATCACAATGGCTAATAGTTCCAGTACTATGTCAAACAGAAGTGGTGAGAGTGGGCAGCCCTGTCTTGTTCCTGTTCTAAGGTGAAATGGTTTTAGTTTTTGCCCATTGAGTATGATGGTGGCTGTGGGTCTGTCATAAATAGCTTTTATTATGTTGAGGTAAGATCCTTCTATTCCTATCTTGCTGAGAGTTTTGCCAAAGTGGTTTCTTCACCAACACAGCCCCTAGGGCATTGGAAACTAAAGAGAAAATAAACAAATGGGACTTTATCAAAATAAAAAGCTTCTGCACAGCAAAAGAAACCATCAGCAAAACAACAAGAAAACCCAATACATGGGAGAACATATTTGCCAATGTTAGCACTGATAAAGGTTTAATCTCCAACATTTATAGGGAACTCATACAAGTTAACAAAAAGAAGACAAACAATCCAATCAAAAAATGGGCAAAGGACCTAAACAGACACTTTTCAAAAGAGGACATTCAGAAAGCCAAGAGAC
>PVJC01044728.1:0-13968 GCA_004026665.1 Murina feae
AAAGAGAAATTAAGAAAATAATCCCATTTACTATTACAGAAAAAGTAAGTTATCTAGGAATAAACTTAACCAAGATAAAATACATATACTCAGAAAATTATAGGATATTGAAGAAAGAAATTGAGGAAGATATAAATAAGTGGACATATATAGTGTGTTCCTGGGTGAGAAGAATTAACATCATTAAAATGTCCATTATACCCAAAGCAATCTATAGTTTTAATTCCAAAAATGTATATGGAACCACAAATGACCCTGAAAAGCTTCAGCAACCTTGAGAAAGAAGAACAAAATGAAGGTATCACACTACCTGACATAAAACTATATTACAAGGCCACTATAATATAAAAAGAGGCATATAGGTCAAAGGAATAGAATAGATAGCTCAGAAATAAACCCATGCCTTTATGGTCAATTAATATTTGATAAGGAAGGCAGGAACACACAATGGAATAGACAGTCTCTTCAATAAATGGTGTTGGAAAAATTGGACAGGTACATATATAAAATTACACTAGCTCACCAATTTACACTATACATAAGAATAATCTCAAAATTGATAAAAAATCCTAGAAGAAAACTATAGGTAGTAAAATCTCAGACATCTCTCATAGCACTATATTTGCCGATATATCTCCTTGGGCAAGGTAAATAAAGAAAAAAAATACATAAACGGGACTACATCAAACTAAAAAGCTTTTGCACCACAAAAGAAATCATCAAAAATAAAAAGGGAACCCTCTAAATGGGAGAGTGTATTTGGCAATGACAATTTGATAAGGGGTAAATTTCCAAAATATACTAGTATATAGAACTTATACCACTTAATACCAAGAAAACAAACAACCCAATTAAAAAATGGGCAAATGATCTGAATACACACTTCTCCAATGAGTACATTCAAATGGTCAATAGACATAGGAAAAGATGCTCTGTGTCACTAACCATCAACGAAATACAAATTAAAACCAGGAGATATCGCCTCATACCTGTCAGAATGGCTACCATCAATAAATCAACAAATAGCAAGTTCTGGTAAAGATAATCTGAAATAAAGGAATTCTTGTGCACTATTAGTGGGAGCACAGATTAATGCAGCCATTGTGAAAAACAACATGGAGTTTCCTCAAATATTAAAAATGGAACTGCCTTTTGACCTAATGATCCCACTTCTGAGAATATAACCAAAGAAACCTAAAACACTAATTCAAAAGAACATGTGCACACCTATGTTCATTGAAGTGTTATTTACAATAGATCTGGAAACGGCCCAAGTACCCATCAACAGATGAGTAGAAAAAAAATATGTGGTACATTTATACAATAGAATGCTACTCAGTCATAAAAAAGAGAGAAAAGGAAATCACACCTTTTGCAACATGGAGGGACCTGGAGAGTATTATGCTAAGTGAAACAAGACAGTCAGAGAAAGACAAATACTATATAATCTCACTTTTAGAGTCAAACCTCAGTTCTTGAATGTCTCTCATGTTGAACAATTTGCTTCTCAACCAAAATGTTCACAGAAATAAAGAAAACTTTAGTTCTCAACCTGACAACCCTTTCTCTAGAAATTCACAGCTCCTGCCTGGACCTCCCGCCCATGGCCCTGACCAGAATTCAGGCTACACCAAAAAGCCCCACCTTCTTGAATCCTTTTTAGCTTCTCTATAGGAGACCCTTCTCGCTCAACCACCATCTCCCTACTGACCCTCCTCCCCTGGGTGCTGATTTTCCATGTACAGGTTCCTGCCCAAGCCATAACCAACAGACCAAGGCTCTAGGGGACCAGCCCTTCACCCTGGTGACTTGGTCCTCCTTAAGGACCTCACACTGTAATCCTTACAACCCCTAACGCAGCCAAACTGCTTGGCAATCCAATCCATCCTGGCACCACCTCTCCAGGCTCAAGAGCACCCCAGAGCAGCATGACTTCTATAAATGTAAGGTGTTGGGCCCCGCTAAGGCCCTTCTCAGTCGCCCTCCCCCTCCTCCTTCTCCTGGCCCTGAGTAACCTACACCCACCCATAGGGCCGCCCCCATTAACGGCCATCCCGTTCCCTTCCAGTTCACCCAGCCAGCATACTCAGCCAGCCGCACATATTACTCCCATTCAAGATATCTCCCTATACTTAGACCCTGACAGTACCCAGTTCCCTTTCTGCTACTCTAATGCCTCCTCTGATCTTTGCAACATAACCGAACCACCCCTCTCCAACCTCACTGCCCCCGCAGGAACCTTCTTCTGGTGTAACGGGACCATCTCAAAAAATCTCATGTTCCCAATACATCCAGCCCGTCTCTGTGCCCCTGTAACCCTTGTTCCTCAATTAACAATCTACACCCCCGCTGAGTTCATCTACCTTCTGTCAGGACCCCCTCCCCTTAGAACTCCACGAGCCGTCTTCCTCCTCCTGGTGGCCGGTCTCTCTCTCGCCACATCCACCATGGCTCTGGGACTGGGGGCAGGGGCCCTGGCCTACTCTGAAATCTCAGCTGGGGACTTGGGAGACCGTCTCCAAATGGCAGTAGATGCCTCAGCCGTCTCTCTAGCTTCTCTACAAAGACAGATAACCTCTTTAGCCCAAGTCTCTCTCCAGAACCACTGAGCCTTGGACCTCCTCACAGCCAAAAAAGGGGGAACCTGTCTCTTCTTAAGGGAGGAATGCTGCTACTACATCAATGAATCAAGTATTGTAGAGACTCAGGTGGAGTCTCTCCAGAAGCTAAGCAACGATCTCCATCGACGCAGGTTTCAATCTGAGGCTACTGCTTGGTGGCAATCAACCATGTTCTCTCTCCTGGTCCCCCTGATGGGGCCACTAATCATTATTTTTTTAATAATCATGCTTGCCCCTGTTTTTTGCCATTTCTCCAGAAACGTTTCAAGATTTCCAGAGTCACAATCCATCAGATGATGCTGCACCAGTACCAGCCTCTGTCTGTTATGGACCCCTGGACCTCTTAACCCACCTCCCCCATCATCCAATCACAGCAGGAAGTAGCTAGACTTGAGCTCTGCCCCCTATCCCTATTAAGAGAGTCTGGAATGTCCAAGCATTCACCCGAGAGAAAAAGGCAAAAATCATCCTCCAACCCCCAGGTGCAGCCCAGACCAGAAACCAGCAACAATGATAAACTCCTGAAACAATGATGAGATCCTGAAACTGCTTGCTCAACTGTAGCCCCCTGGCACCAGCAACACCCGGGGGAGTCTTGGTCAAGATTGGAAAAGTTACAGGTCGGCGAACTGCGGACCACTCCCTCATATCAAACCCCTCTCCTCATCCCCTTGCCTAAAGCCTTAAAAACGCCGCAGCTGGACTCGGTCCAGCATGGCTCCACTGGCCCCTCTCCCTTCCCGGAACCAGTGGACTCGTCCGTTTGCTCCTAATAAAGCCTGGCTGATTTTTCATTTGGCTCCATCTTTAATTCTTCGAAGGCTTAACAAAACAGAAACATTTTAATATCCTCACTTTCTTGAAGCTCATAGACAAATCATGGGGTGTGAAGAGTGTCTTCTATACCATGCAATCAGCTTGGAAGAAATTGTGGCCTGAGTCTGTTGCTAAATGAGACTTTGAGGGCTTTGAGCATAAGCCTGAGGGTATTGTGTCTCTGGAGAAGTCAATGGGTTGAAGGTGGGTGATAATGATGTGGAGAAGTTGGGGGAGGACCACAGTACTGAGCTGACCACTGGGGAGCTCCAAGACCTTTAGAGGGAGCAGCAACAGATGGCAGCTGAGGAGTTTCTTCAGAGGAGGGGGCGGAAAAGGGGAATATTCCTACTTCACCAATCAAGGAAATGCTTTGACAAGGGGGAGAAATGCAAATATTTATTGAGAAATATCACCCTGAAAAAGAAGTAGCAAAACATGTGATAAACTTGTTTAATGATAATGCAGTTTCACTTCAGGCAAGTGTTAAAATGCAGGCAAAAACAAACATCATTAGATAAGATTTTAGTGGGACAAAGGTCCAGCAAACCTGAAGCAAGTTCTAGTGGAGCAAAGAGAGAAAGAGAAAGAACCCCATAAGAACAGCCACCTTATGTTTTTATGGAAGGAAACTCCCATTCCAAACAATAATATCCTTTTATCCCTCCATCCTTCCTCTCTGATTCAGTCATCAATAGTTCTCAACATTAAAGGTAAGTTCTATATATGTAAATTTTCATTTTTTACTATACATATCATTTCTTTTTTGCTAAATTTTTATTTACATTTCATGACCTTTTTCAAAGTGTTTATTTATAGATTATAAACAATACATTAGTCAGGTATTATATATACAAAAGGTTTAAACAGGGAACCATTTCTAATGGGGGGAAAATGATTCACTTTTCAACAAATCACTTCTCAAACAGCCTTCCAGAATGAATTAAGTTAAATTCATATGTGAAATCTAATTAACAAAATAATTTAACAAATAGAAACAGAAGCATAGATGCATAGAACAGAATGGCATTAATCAGAGTGGAGGTGGTTTGGGGGACTGGATGAAAAAGGTAAAGAGATTAAACAATAGATATATGACATATACTGGTAGACAAAGATAGCAGTACAGTGACATCCAGAGGGAAAGGGGCATGAAGGAAGTTGGAAATGTGAAAAAAGCAGGATAAATGGATATTTAAAAAGAAAGAAACTTTGCTTTGGGCAATGGACACATAATGCAATGTGTAGATGATGTTTTTTTGAACTCTATACTTGAAACCTATATGCTTTTATTAATCAACTAGAGGACCAATGCACATAGTTTGTGCAAAAGTAGGCCTTCCTTCCCCTGGCTGCTGGCACTGGCTTCCCTCTGGCACCCAGGACTCGGGCTTCCCTTGCAGCCCCTGCTTCGTCCAAATGATCATCCAGAAGAACATCTGGCTTAATTAGCATATTATGTTTTTATTATTATAGGCTAGTGGCCTGGTACATGAAATTCATGCACATTAAAAGAGAATTAAATGGAGAAAATATTTTAATATTGCTATTTGCCCTTTCTCTATAATAGAAGTACCAAAGATGAAAGAAAATTAGTAAAATGTATATGAAAATCTCCCTCCTGTCAGAGTCTGAAGCATGCTGCAAGACCCAGAGTCAAGTCCCCGCCCATCCATGTGGCCTTGAAATCATGTGAGACCCAGTCCCGGTTGGCCCCATTCTGTCAAGCCCTGCAGGGTGGGGGGTGCAGCCTCAGGTCCCCTGGCCTGGCTTCAGGTCCCCCAGCCCTGGCGCCAGGTCAGGGAGCGTGGCCTCAGTCCCCCTAGCCCCAGCACAAGGGCACAAGGGCATGACAACCATTTGCATATTAGCTCTTCATTATATAGGATGTCACCCAAATAAATTCAATAAAAAAACTATACACAGACCAACTTTATATGAATAATTTCAATTTAGTTTTTCTTTCTTTACCTTTTTAGAAATTAAAAGAAAACAAAAGTTGGGAAACACTGGTAATGCAATAGTAAAAACAATGCCAATAACAACATTATGATTCTGACTGCAACCTTAAGTCACCAACAAGTCATGTAAGCTGCTCATTAGAAATCATTCTTATGTTTCATGTAATGATAGAAATTCACAAAAATTGTGTGCATATTAACTTCTGCATTTCTATCATTGGTGAGATTATTTAATATACTCAACCTACTGTATTAATCTGGAGAAAGTTATATTTGACAAATGTGCAGCATGTGTTTGCAGAGTTTAGTTTGGGTAAGAGTGGAAAACGGACTAAGTGGCACTCCAACAGAGAATAAGTGAATACAGTCTCTTCTAAAGAAGTATAAATTAATGGATTTAATCCACAACAAAAAGTATTTGGCTTCTATCTAAAATAGATTTTTTAAAACTATATGACTACCCTAAATAATCTCCAACCACATCTTCCAGTGACAAGATTGTGAGATATTATGGGTGTCACTAACTTTTATGTAGAGCCACTTAATTCTCACTGTCTTTTTCTGCCAGAGCCATTGCCTTCAACATTTCTGACATATTTCTATCAGTGCTGTAGAAGGAAATCATGAAATTCTATCCAAAGATATTTAGGAAATGCAAAATGACAGCAGGAGGAGCAAACATTGTCACACAAGCTCAGAAAGGCAACAAACTCTGCAGGAGTAGAGGAGTTTTAGCAACTTCCTCCTCCCCACTTTTAATCCTCACCCCAGGATATTTTTTCCATTGATCTTTAGAGAGAGAGTAGAAAGAAGGGAGGAGAGGGAGAAAGAGAAACATCAATGTGAGAAAGACACATCAATTGGTTGCTTCCTGCAAGTGCACTAACCAGAACCATAAGAGTGGGACCACCATCTTGAGAAAATGTACTGTTAAAGGGTACAGAAATAGAATACAAACTATCTCATCTCTGATTCAATTTCAGGACAAATAACTAGTTAGTAAGAAAAAAAATAAAGATTTCGGTGAGGTGGCCATGGCAAATGGCTAGAAACCTTTCTCAAATAAGACCTACAGGACACCGATGTTACCCAAATACCTCTTAAGATCTTCTATTCTAAGAAAATAAAGGCATATACATATACACAGAACTCAATTTTTTAAAATTATGTAAAGCCAAGTATAATGACCAAAACTACAGCTTTGAGCATTAAGGCAGGCCTGGGCTCAGATTTTTCCTCCAAATTTTGCAGGGGAGCATAACTAGGTCTATTATTCTCCAGGGACACCCTTGTTTTTTCTAGCAAATAAGGGTCTGATGTTCTGAGGCTTTCTCTTGCTTTTCTCATTCTGGTCTCTTGGGGGTCTCTTCTCTATTGACAAGGATGTGAAAGTCACCTTAATGGGAAGAGAGTTGCTTCAAACTGACCAATGAGCCTCCTGAAAAAATGGCAAGTCGGGCCTGGGTTTGATAACAGAACATCAGGCTGGAAACAAAGCCTGAGAGTGAGCGCAACTCCCTCCACCAAGCTGGGCCTCTGCCCAGTCTACACCAATCTCAGAGCAGTGTTCATTCAGCCAGTGGATATTCACTTCGAAATAACCATTCCCATGCTCTCGTCAGACTCCCCAAGCACCTGCCTTATAGAGCACCTTTCAGAGGCCAAGGGTCCCACACTTTGGGTTGAAAGACCATAGCCATGGGCTTCAGTTCCTGCTGCCTTCTTTCCAAGGATGGGCTGGTGAGGTAATGAGTCCAGAAAGAACTGTATTTTCCACCTGCTCTGCCCTTGGCCAGCTAACAAAGAACTGTCTGGTTTCTGAGGAATGTTTTGTCATAATAGCACACAGCTTGCCCAGCCCCTTCACAGAAGGGACTTTTGATGACCATATCTTGTTACTGTAGAAACTCTCCACTTTTGAGAGTTTTGCCTCACCCTCCTCTGTATTCCCCATTCACAGAATAAAAGAATCCCCAGGGGAGCCTTTCCTAATCATCCCCAAGCAAGTCTGGCCTGAATCTGTTCTCCCTCAAAGTTTTTTCACATCTCTGTCACATTACTGACACCATTAGACAGTGTGTTCCTGGAGCCAAGATTGGAATTACATTTTTCTCTAAACCTTTGCACTTGACATAGTTCCTGAATTAAAATTTGAAATGTATTTTGCATCTTATATTTAGCTAACATTTCATGTATTTAATTTAAAGCATTTAATTAAAGCATTTAATTCTTACAATGATCAGTTAAGTATTATTATCACTATTTATAACTTAGGGAGACCCAGATCAATTAAATAATTTGTGTGAGAGTATACCAGTTCTCTGTGACTAATTCCAGAGTGAGATGTTCCACTAACATCTATAATTATACACAGTAGGCACTCTATAAATGAGTGATAAATTAATAAATAGATGCATAAATGTGTTTAAATGTTATCTACCTACCATAGAGCATTTCATTTCTTTTAATTTTAGGAAAAAGTGCAAAGAGAATGGAATTGCTCTGATGCGCAGTGCCAGCACAGCCAAGGGTTTGGTGAGCCTAAGGGGGGTCGGTGAAGGATGTAGAAAAGACAAAGTGAATAAGCTGGGTCTAGGTGGATATTTCTGTGCCTTACTGAGGCCACATAGAGAGTTCCAGATGATAAGCTGAGTCTTTATTTTATAGCCAGAGGTAAACAAGGTAGTGGTCAGCATAGTTACAATGTTCTTCTGAGTTTCACTTGTTTTGGCAGCACTTGCTGCACTTCCCACAGCCCATTAGCTACCTAGGAAGAATCTAGGGAGCATCATAAGGTCAAGCCTAATTATGCTAAGAGAACTGTGCCCTCTAAGCTGGGACTTGTTTGTGGCTTTGCCAACAGGTTAGTCTGAGCCTTAACCCCATAACCACTCCCTACATTCTGATATGATTACATAGTCACTTTTAATAATGTCAATATGAGAGTGCTTTTCTTAAGACAATGCTGATAAATAGCTTACTCTCTCACAGGGAAATTTTTAAAAAGTGGAATCACTTGTCAATTGAAGCAGGAAAAAGAATTATCTACTATGAGAGTGCTTAACCACTGAAAAAAGTAACTTAGGAATCTCCATCTCAAGAGAAACAAGCAGGTTTGACATTCACAGGGCTCAAACATTGCTCTAGTGAGAAGCTCCCAGGAGAGCTGTTGCTCATCACTCCTCATTGGTATCTGAGGCAGAGTTAACAGATTCTTGTTTGAAAACAGTGAGGCTTCTTGAAAAAGTAAATGTTTTGCAGGGGTCCTCAAACTTTTTAAACTGGGCCAGTTCACTGTTCCTCAGACCGTTGGAGAGCAGGACTATAGTTTTAAAAAAATGTGAACAAATTCCTATGCACACTGCGCATATCTTATTTTAAGCAGAACAGGCAGCGAAGGCAAAAACACCCGGCGGGCCGGATAAATGTCCTTGGCGGGCGGCATGTGGCCCACAGGCCGTAGTTTGAGGATGCCTAAGAGCATCACCCTCAACCACAGACCACGCCTGGTCACCATTATACAGATTAGTTCTGGACAAAATTGACATAGAGTATTTTGAATTTAAGTGATGTCAGTGCTCTCTTTCATTATTTATTGCTGATCCCTCTTCTTCTCATTCACACTTGTTCTCATTCTTTTCTGTGATTAAATCCTTCCCTATAAACAGTTCTTACTGGTTACATCTTTACAATGTACATAATACAATGCCACAGTACCTGCCCTTTAGATAGCTGCCTTCAAGAGCTACGCTGACTTCCTGGTCACCATGGCATCTTTCAGCACCAAACAGCCTTTTCGGTGGCTGAGGATCTCTTCCATGACCACATCTTCCTCTGGCACCTTTAGTCAGTTTAAAGTTGGATCCCACATGATCACAGCAGCACACAATTACACCTCAACACATAGCAGAATTAAGCACCCTCCTCACACTTCAGAAAAACAAAATCCACTCTCTTTGGTAATAATTTCATTATCAAGGTGATTGTTATTTATTTAATCTTTATTTTTATGACTAGTGCCTTACATGAATTCTCATGCAGGATCAGTAATCCAATTTATAAGAGAATATACGAATATTTCATCAGAAGTTTTTATCCTAAGCTGAGATCATAATGAAGCACTGTCACAAAAGTCAGTAGTTTGAGACTGATCTGGTAACAACTATGCTCCCATTGTGAGGTGAATTTATCTACTAATGACAGATTGCCCTTTTTCTGCTTTTTTTCCTTGTTGTTTTTTATGGTATTTTTACTCCTATTAATCAGGTATCTTACAAACCATAGCTTCTTTCTTATGTTTTTACTTTTTTAATTTATTGTTGAAAGTATTACAGAAGTCACCTTTTTCTCCCATTCACCCCCTCCTCCCCACTTTTTTTAAAGTAGGAGAAATAAGAGGTATATCTGCTGCTGCAAGCACAACTTGCATCCTAAGAGACTCCCATTTTTCCCTGTTGCTGTAATTTACTCATGTGAAACCTTACTGGAGTTAGTGAGCTCAAGTCTCATTGTAGCCCACACAGAGGAGCAGTAGGAGATAGCACTACAAGTGATTCTCCGGCCTCTTGTGTCTTTCTGCTCCCAGCCATGGGGCTCTTTGGCCACCAACCATCTCTGGACTCAGAAACAAGCCAAACATGTTGAAACACAGACCTGGAAAGTGGTGGTTATTAGGCTCAGCAATGATGAATCACTTGTTCTGTTGTCCCTGTTCTGGCTTTGAATTAGTAACATCTTTATACTGGCAAGTCCCAGCTAGCACAAGTTTATTTAGAGTTGCCGGTAGATTCAATTTTTTTAAGATATGAGCATAAGTAAAAGTAAACCATAGTCAATAAAGTAAGATAATATCAGGTTGAATATAGTTTATATAGAGAAAAGCTTTTTAAATATTTAACCGAAGTCCCCTGTGCTATCAACTACCAGGTCTCACCTTGCTTATCTTCCCAGTTCAGCTATGGCCCACTATGAAACAGAGTTACAAGCATCTGGTAGCACATATGAAACAAAACATATAGTGAAAGCAAAGTACAGAATTTTCAAGACAGCAGACTCTCCTGAGTCACCGTTACTGCCTGAAATAATAAAGCTGATTTTTTTAACTGATTCTATCTGCACATTACAATGTCTGAATGATTGCTTTTTGCTCTTTTATTAATGTGCCAAAAAATATGGTAGGTAAACATTTGACAATGTTTTCAGTGGTTATTCAACACTCTTGATTATGCACTCTTCATATGCTCCTGTATTTAAAATAAATTTTAAAAAGGGTAAACATCATTTACCTTAGAAGTTCTACCTTGAAAATGAGAAGGGAAAAGTAATGACTGGTACTCAAACAGCATTACTGATTGTTGGGAGTCAAACTGCGGTAGGTACTACTTTTAAAATATCATTTAAGTTTTTATTCATTTTGTTTGTTAACTGTTCACTTTTTTACATTGCTACATTTGCTATTTATTTCATCTGTAACTATGACCAAGACCTAGAATAACACTCAGTTGTTTGATTCATTTATTTTTCTTCAACAAATATTCATTGAGATTTTACTATGTGCAAGACATTCTGCTAAATACATATGGTACAGTAATGATTCAGAATTGATCCCTACCCTCAGAGGAGGATAAGACATATACCATATTTTTCGGCATATAAGACAACTGAGTATATAAGACAACCCCCAACTTTTAAGATTTTCTGGGTTAAAAAGTCCAGACGGAGACCATATGCAACACAAAAAGGAACTGACCTGAGACGCTTGTGGTCTCCGTCTGGCTCCATTGAAATGAATGGAGTACGGTTGTTTTTGAGCTCCCCCCACTGTATGCGGTGACTGCAGATTTTCCAGTCTGGCTCAGAAGCTTCAGCAGCCACCCTATAAGACAACCCCTGGCATATAAGAGGACCCCTGACTTTTGAGATGATTTTCTTGGGTTAAAAAGTAGTCTTATACGCCAGAAAATACATACACACACACACACACACACACACATACACTAGGGACTGGTGCACAAAATTGGTGCACTGGGGGAGGAGGGTTCCTCAGCCCAGCTTGCCCCCTCTCACATATTGGGACCTATCAGATGGTGTCCTACTGACAGCTTAGGCCACTCCCAGCTCCACCTGGGGAGCGGGCACAAGCCACAGTCTGGCTTCCCTTTGTAGAAGGCAACTAGGAGAATCTGGGAAAGCCACCAGCCCCAACACCCCACTGCTGCAGCAACTGCCAGTCACCGCAGCCACCAAGATGTTTTCATCAACACGGACTCCAGTCCTTTCACCATGAAAAAATGACAACTTTCTTTAGGCATTTTCAAAATGTGTTTTTCATAGAATATGACATTTCTTTCTTTCTTTCTTTTTTTATCCTCACCTGAGGATATGTTTCCATTGATTTTCAGAGAATGTGGAAGAGAAGGGAAAGACAGGGAGAAACATCAAAATGAGAGGAACACTTTGATTGGTTGCCTCCTGCATATGCCCTGACCTGGGCCCTGGCCAGGGAGGAGGCTGCAACATAGGTACATGCCCTTGGTCAGAACTGAACCCAGACCCTGCAGTCAGCAGGCTGAGGCATTATGCACTGAGCCAAACCAGCTAGGACAGGATATGACATTTCTTAGCCCTCCAACAGTGGGCCTTCATTTTTTTTCTCCAGGAGTGTGGTGGAAAAACCCTAGATCACCTTTTTTGGATTCTTATTACCCAAGTTACTAAGAATATTACCAGTGCATACAGGGAGCTTAGCCAATGAGCAGTAAGAAAAGGTGTTTCCTCTGTAGTTCACTCTGATCACTGGCTCCACCTCTGCCCCTCCAATCCCAGCTCTACCCCTACACAGGCCTGTATTCTCTGCCTGAGGCTGCAGGCCTGGGCAGAAGACCCCAAAGCCCCTCCAATTGCTAGCTTCACAGATCCCAGACCCCTGCAATCACTGGCTCTTCCCCTGCCCAGACCCTGAGATCATCGGCTCCACTCCTGCACCACTGCAGCTTCTGGCTAAGGCTACAGGCCTGGGCAGGAGATCCCCAGGCCCCAGGAATTGCTGGCTCCACCCTTGAGCCTCTGGCCAAGGCTGTAGGCCTGGGCAGGGGATCCCCAAACCCCTGCTTTGCCAGCTTCACCAGTGCCCAGACCCCTGCGATCGCAGGCTCTGTCCATGCCCCTCTGATTGTTGGCTCTGTGAAGCCCAGGATCCTGTGATCTCTGGCCTTGCCCCTACCTAGGCTTGAGGCCTTTGGCCCAGACCTTCTGCCTGGGTAGGGTACCCTCATACCCTCTGATCACTGGCTTTGCCCCTGTTCCCTCCGATCACTGGCTTTGCCCTTGCCCATGCCTGAGGCTTCTGGCAAAGGCCTCTGGCCTGGGCAGAGAATCCCCAGCCCACTCTGATCACCTGTTCCACCCCTCAGCACCCCCCCCACACCAGTCTGGCTAACAGGCCTGACCACTTCAGTGGTAGGGCTGAGCCAGACTGGGTGCCACCATCCTGTGGCTATGGGGACTGCCATCTTTGAGATAGAGTAATGCCTAATTTGTATATTACTCTTTTATTAGCTAGGACTAGAGGCCCAGTGCACAAAAATTTGTGCACTGAGGGATGTCCCTCAGCGTGGCCTGTGCCCTCTAGCAATCTGGGACCCTTTGGGAGATGTCCACCTGCTGGCTTAGGCCCGCTCCCTGGGCAATGGGGCCTAAGCTGGCAGCCAGACATCCCTTTGGCTGCCTGGAGGCCCTCGGGGGATGTCCACTTGTCAGCAGAGAAGAGGCCTAAGCTTAAGTCAGACATCCTTAGCTCTGCTGAGGAAGCAGGAGAGGCTCCCGCCATCACTGCTGTGCTGGCAGCTGGCATCCTGACTTGTGGCTGAGCAGAGCTCCCCCTGTGGGAGTGCACTGACCACCAGGTGGAAGCTCCTGCATTGAACGTCTACCCCCTGGTGGTCAGTGTGTGTCATAGTGACCAATCATTCCCAGTCATTCTGTTGTTAGGGTCAATTTGTATATTACCCTTTTATTAAATAGGATAGAGGCCTGGTGAATGCATGGGGGCTGGCTGATTTGCCCTGAATGGTGTCCTGGATCAAGGTGGGGTTCCCACCAGAGTGTCTGGCCAGCCTGGGTGAGGGACTGAGGGCCATTTTTAGGCTGGCCACATCCCCTTCAGGGAGGGTGTCCCTGCTGGGGTACCTGGTTAAACTGGGTGAGTGGCTGATGGCTGTTTTCAGTGAGGCTGGCTGGAAACTGGTATCTGGGATTTATTTAACTTCTAAAGTTGAAACTTTGTTTCCCCTGACAATCTTGGTTCCCTGCGTTTCCTTGAGCCCAAGGCTGGAAGCAGGTATCTGAGGTTTGTTTATCTCTATAATTGAAATTTCTTGCCTTGAGCAGAGGCCACAGCTGACCCGAGCAGACAGGAAACTTAGCTTCCTCCATCGCTGGGGCAAGCCTCTTGCTTACTGTATTTTCCGGCATATAAGATGACTGTGTAAGGGCGGAAGGGCAGTGCGAGAGTGCAGACCTGCCAATAGGGATACAGAGGAAATGCCCTGCCCAGAACTTTCCCTCGACCA
>PVJC01044729.1:0-13988 GCA_004026665.1 Murina feae
GGATTTATTATTTTAGGTATATTATCACATTTAATATTTAAAATTAGAGGCCCAATGCACAAAATTTGTGCAAGATGCTCAGCCCTAGCAGCCCCAATTTCACCTGGAAGGTCATCGGGAAGGACATCAGGAAGCTTGTTCAACTGTCCAATCTAATTAGCATATTCCGTTTTTATTATTATAGATAATTCTGTGGGAGAGATGATTTCATTTCATAGGTAAGGAAACAGAGGCTTAGAGAACTTCCATAATCTGCCCAAATTCATTCATCTAAGACAGAATGAACTAGCACAGTCACTATGGAAGGCATGGAGATTCCTCAAGAAATTAAAAATATAACTACAGCATTATCCATTTTTGGGTATTTATTCAGGAAACTGAATCACTAGCTGAAAGAGATATCTGTACTTCCTGGTTCATAGAAGTGTTATTCACAATAGCCAAAGCAGGAAACAACCATTGACAAGTGAATGAATAAAGAAAATGTGGTTTATATAATGCATAGTATACTTTTATGTGGAATTTTTTTAAAAAAAAGAAAAACTCCTAGAAAGAGAGGGTAGAAATGTGGCTGCCTGGGGCTGGGCAGGGGAAATAGGGAGAGGGAGGTAAGTGGGTACAAACTTTCAGTTAGAAGATGAATGAGTTCTGAGGATCTCAAGTATACCATGTTGAAACAGTTAACTCTGTAGGGTATTAATAATTTTGTTAAAAGAGTAGAACTTAAATGTTCTCACCAAAAAGAAAAAGAAATCTCAATATGTGAGGCGCTGGACTGGGTTAAATAATTTGATAAGAGGAATACTTTCACAGATATGCATACATGAAATCAGCACTTTGTACATTTAAAATATCTTACAATTTATTTGTCAGTTATCCCTCAGTAGATCTGGAAACAAAAAACAGAAGCAACAACAAAAGAAGTAATGAAACTGTTGCAATTCAGGGCCTTCCGACTCTAAAACAAATTTTCCTTACTAGTATTTCTTTCCCATCCTTTATTTTTTCCTTTACTTAACAGAAATCTACAGAGTATGTGTAGGGTTGTTTTTTTTTTCAGTTGTTCTTTTTAAATTTATTGTTTTACTTTTTTAATTACGGAGGGTATGTAAAGCCTCGAACCCTAACCCAACTTGCTCTTCAGATTAGTTGAGAGCCCGTCTGCATTTAAGCCAGATGTATAGGTTTGCTTGCTTTGCTTTTTCAATACAGGTGCATGCTTTAATACATCGGCTTTTCACAACACAGTCAAGGTCTCTCGTATAAATTCATGTACATGAGAAGACAAGGATCGAGGTTGGGGGTAGCCTTCTCCCACTAGATCAGGGGGCTGTCCAGTGACCCAGGACTCTCTTGTGTCGACACGAGGTGCCTCTAACATGTGATACTACTGTCTCTAACAATCCTGTGTCTCTTGTTAATGTCTTTGCTTTAAAGTCTATTTTGTCTGATGTAAGTATTGCTACTCCAGATTTTTAAAAATTTTTTTCATTTCTATTTAGATGAAATATATTTTCCCATCCCTTTATTTTCAGTCTGTGTGTGTCTTTTGATCTGAAGTGAGTCTCTTATAGACAGCATATGTATGGGTCTAATTTTCTTCTCCATTTTGCCACCTTATGTCTTTAGATTGGAGTGTTTAATTTATCTAATCTAATAAAAGCGTAATATTGAAATTGACTGTTTCTTTGGTATGCCTAAGCCACGCCCACCACCCTATCAGAGCGGCTGTATGCAAATTAACCCAGCCAAGATGGAGGCTGACAGCTATGGAGCGGCTGCAGGGTGGAAAGCAAGGCTGCCGGGGCCGGAGCCCTGCTTGGTGGTTCCCCAGACCCTTTCAGGGCACCAGGGAGCAGGAAAGCAAGGTAGCAGGGACTGGGGGCCTTGTAGGGGACCGGGGAATGAGAAAGCAAGCTCTTGGGGGCCAGGGGCCTGCTTGGCAGCTCCCCAGGCACCTTCCGAGGATCAGGGAGCAGGAAAAGGCTGGCCTGACAACGAGGCGGGGTTTTCCCTGCTTTCCGGTGGCTGGAGGAAGATGGGCAGTAGGCAAGCTTGGGAGGCAGGCAGCACCCAGCCCTGGCCACAGCTCAAAAAAGAGAACAACATGCAGGGGAGGGCAGGAGTCTGAGAGATAAACACAGAGGGGGTGCCTGCTCCAAGCCTCGATGGTGTGCCTGGGGGCAGGCCCCCAGCAGGTAGACACACACAGGAGGACTGCTCCAAGCCTCTGATGAGCCCCCAGTGGCGACACACACTCACACACACACTCACACACACACACACACACACAAGGTGCCTGGCAGACTGGGATCATCATAGGACATCCATTGAGGGGTTCCAAACTGTGAGAGGGGGCAGGCTGGGCTGAGGGACACCCACCCTCCCACTGTGCATGAATTTCGTGCACTGGGCCCCTAGTTTACATATAAATAGGTATGTAGTCATTGCCATTTATTATTCTTTTAAAAATTTTTTTCTTCTTAAAGAAGTCCCTTTAACATTTCTTATATAATACTGGTTTGGTGGTGATGCACTCCTTTAGCTTTTTCTTGTCTGGGATGTAGTACTGGTTATGTGCCAGGTATGTTTCTAGGTGATATATATATATATATATATATATATATATATATATATATATATATCAGGAACATTGAAAAATTCCTGCCTTTTGGAGTTTATAATTTATTTGGAAAGGAAGATAGAAATCAAGTAAATAAATAACTAAACAAATAGTGTACCTTTAGTTGGTAGTAAATGCTATGAAGGAAATCTCCAAAAGGTAAGGAGATTCAGGGTAACAGGTGGGTGCAAGAGTAGGTTTGTCTTTCATAGATGGAAGTGAGGCAAGTCTAAAAACTGATGTGCTTCACAAACCATTGGCTACTTTACTAAAGCATTCAAGCTCCCCCATGGCCTTTACTTGCTTTCTGCAGTTTGTTTGTAGTTTATGAGTTGTTGTGAAGCAATGAACACATTTGCTCTGAGCATCCCCCATGAGGGAGAGAAGTTTGTGAGATATTTCTAAATGCATGGGAAGATGTCTGAGTATATTTAAGAAGATTTTAAGTTCTTACATGGCAAGCAGGTACAGATCCTATGTTTAGGTTAGATACCCTTTAACAAAGACAAATGTATGTTTGGAACGAGTAAGAAAATTACAGTGAGAGGGTCAGTGAGGAATTTGGGAGGGCATTAGTAAAGGCAACTTGCTAACTCCCTGGAATTTGGGAGAGCAGAATATGAAAACTATAGAACTCCCCCCCACCCCCATGGAAGCTTCTAGTTTGTTTTACTCAGGAATGTATAAAACTAAGAATAATTCAATTCTAGAAGCAAATAAAAAGTGAGTCATTTTACAAAGTGTATCAGCCCCCTAATTAGAGGTTCAAATTGCAACAGAGCAATTAACTGAATTTTTCTAATTTCAATGCCTATTATTTTTCCAGCAACTTGATTATCGTTGTAATGTATTTAAGCATTTTCCTAATAACCTTTGCAGAATGACATTTTCAGATATAACTGTCTTCAAAAATATGCTGAATCTATGCATGTAAAAATTTTACAGTCTATTTCCTTTTCTGCAGTTCTAATTGAAATGGAATCATTTAGACTGATGCCCTTCCACCATCTTTGCAGGGGATTTAATGAGGTGGAGAGAGAAAGATGGAGAGAAAGTGATTACTTTGATAGAGACTAAGGTGGAGGAGAAGGGGGTTGCACTGAAAGGTAGCTGATTCAATTAATCCCACCAACCAACCGTTTTCACCACCTCCAAAGATAAGGCCCTGAAGCTTTGAACACGCCTAAAAGTAAATGAGCAAGAAGTTCAACGTAGGATACCTTTGGGTGGGAGAAGCTCAGGTAGCTCTGACCCATTAATTACTCCGTGAAATTTAAGCTGCTGTTGGAGAAATGGCTTTGACTGTACATTTCAAATCTCCTCAAAGTAAAAGGTTTCTTTCAAATGGGTTCTAATCTTAAGTCTTTTTATCCAAAGGTGCTCAATCAATATTTGTTTAGTTCTTCCAGATAATGTTGCTGTTTGTTAGTGAGAAGTGACTCAGCATGTCAGAGCTCTATTCTAGGTCATAATACACTGAAAAGAAAAATGTGCAAGGAGTTCTAGTAGGGACTTAAACTTATTTGTATGTTCTCTTCGTTCTGAGTTTCTTTGAGCCCAAGTCTGGGCAAATATGGTAAAAATACTCAAAGTGTCTATTAGAATGTTAGCTCCGTATGGACTGAAATTATGTTTTAGTCTTTTTTTATTCACTACTGTATCAACAGTTCACAGAACCATGCCTGGCATATAGCAGCTGCACAATAAATATTTTTAAGTAAATAGATAATTGATGTAGTATCACCCAATTTAGTGAATTTTTCAAATTCACTATTCCTAGATTTTGTGATTCTGATTTCTTTCTTTTTTTTTTTTTCCTTTTGGGGAGCAATCCATTGAATGAAAAGTAATATTGACTTTTCTATTAGATTCTAAGCCTTCCCTGTATTGTGCTGTGTGATTTTTTTTTTAAATTCAAAACCGATATTACACATATTTCACATTGGGTTGTTTTGCAAAATTGTAAGTCATTCATGATGCTTTGTTAATTGAAGATCTTTTTAACACTGAAAGCTTTGGCTGATTATTCTTTAACTAAAGCTGATAGCTAAGTTTGGGTTTAAGATGTTTTTAATTGCCCAGTTTTTAAATTGTAGTTGAAGATTTTTTCAGCCAGGTTTATTGAGATATAATTGACCAATGAAATTGTTTGTATTTAAAGTGCACAACATGATGATTTTATATTTATATATATTGTGAAATGCTTACTACAATAAACCCACCCATCAGCTCAAGGTCTACATTCTTAGCAAATTTTAGGTATACAATGCAAAATTAATAACTATACATTAAAGCTTCAGAACTTATTTATCTTACTAGAGGCCTGGTGCATGAAATTCATGTACTCAGGGATGGGGGGAGGTCCCTTAGCCCAGCCTGCACGCTCTGGCAGTCCAGGAGCCCCGTGATGGATGGTCCTGCAGAGGGAGATCCCACCCATCTGTCTCAGCCTGCTGGTCGGTGGCCGGGGCTTCTTCAGCAGGGGGATTGTGGGGCAATGGCAGGGGCCCTCCAACCAATCACATTGCACCCACCTTGGCTGGCCTGGTGCCAGTGCATGTCATAGCATGGTCATCCAGGTGGTTGTTCTGCTATTCAGCCATTTGGTTGATTTCCATATTATGCTTTTATTATTATAGATAATTGAAAGTTTATACCCTTTGACCAGCGTCTTCCCATTTCCCTCATCCCCCAGGCCCTAGCAACTACCAATCTACTCTTTATTTCTATTTGACTTTTTTAGGTTCCACATATAAGTGATACTGTACAGTATTTGTCTTTGTCTAACTTATTTTACTTAGCATGATGTACTTTAGTTTCATACATGTTGCCACAAATGACAGGATTTCCTTTTTTATTTGGTAATGTATCATTTTGTAAACATATAGCGCATTTTCTTTACTCACTTACTCATCAATGAACCTTTAGATCATTTTCATAACTCAGCTATTATGACTAATGCTGCAATGTGCATGGGAGTGTATATATCATTTTGAGATACCATAGCTATATACGTTATGGTGATAGTTTTATAAATTTTTTCAGTAGGATCTTTCTCACATTTACCATTTGTAAAGAACCTATTATTTTTTTGGTAATCCTACATGTGACAAGAATCTTATTGATCTTCATATAAGAGCTCACTGTGTAAAATCACAGATTTATATTGGATCATTAACATTACATATATTAAATTTAAACTCTGTATTTATCCATTATAATTTCTTAATAAACAATGAATCAAAAAAGAATTATAAATCTTCACCAATAGAGCAAACTAGGCTTAATCAATTTCATAATTGACTAAATATTCAACTTATAAGCTTTAATAAAAATAATTAGTGAATGATAAAAGTAATATTTAAAAGTTAGGAAATATATGGCAACATTAGTTAATGTTCCACTCCATTAAAAGTAATAAATCATCAATTATTTTTGTCTCTGTATCACTGAAACAGCATTGTGTGCTTAAAGGACTAGTGGTTATCAGAGGATAGAGAGTAAGAATAGGTGTACATTTTTATTAAAAGTTAATTGTCTAAAGTGTTGGTAATTTTTAAAATCAAAGAAAAATTATTTTGTTAATGTCATTGAAAGGTAATATAGTCATTTAATAGAAATAATAAAACTAGAAGAGGTTTCTAGAAACCAATGGGTACTGTTCCTTGACTCATTCATCGGGCTATACTAGAGTTAAATCTGATCATAGAAATTAACCATTTATCTTAGTTCAAAATACCCAAGGAGATAATCATTAAAATGCAGTAGTTTAGATTTCTGGTTTCAGTTCCAACATGTAAAACGCTTAGAAGTGGTCACTTTCATCCTTACAAGAAAAGCTGAACAAAACCCAAATCACTGACTTTTCTTTCTTTTTTCTTTTTCTTTATTGGTCAAGGTATTACAAATGTGTCCTCATCTCCCAATCACCCCCTTCCCCCCTCCGCCACCCCTGACTCATGCCCTCATCCCCCTGTTGTTTGAGTCCATTGGCTTGGCTTATATGTACACATAAATTCCTTTGGTTGATCTCTCTCCCCCACCCCCACCCCCCTCCACCCTCCCTCTGGGGATCAAAAGACCCATCGCTGCTTCTCTGTCTGTGGATCTGTCCCTGTTCATCAGTCTATGTTGTTCTCTATATTCCACACATGAGTGAGATCATGTGGTATTTATCTTTCTCTGACTGGCTTATTTCACTTAGCATAATGCTCTCCAGTTCCATTCATGCTATTGCAAATGGCAAGAATTCCTTCTTTTTTACTGCAGTGTAGTATTCCATTGTGTAGATGTACCACAGTTTTGTAATCCACTCACCTGCTGATGGGCACTTAGGCTGTTTCCAGATCTTAGCCATGGTAAATTGTGCTGCTATGAACAGGGCTGCATATATCCTTTCTGATTGGTGTTTCTAGCTTCCTGGGATATATTCCTAGAAGTGGGATCACAGGGTCAAATGGGAATTCCATTTTTAGTTTTTTGAGGAAACTCCATACTGTCTTCCACAGTGGCTGCACCAGTCTGCATTCCCACCAGTAGTGCATGAGGGTTCCTTTTTCTCCACATCCTCTCCAGCACTTGTCGCTTGTTGATTTGTTGATGACAGCCATTCTTACGGGTGTGAGATGATACCGCATTGTTGTTTTGATTTGCTCACTGACTTTTCTTGATCCCTCAAAAAACCCGGATTGCCGGGCAAACTGCCATCCTGAAACCTGGACAGACATGCATTCCTGGGCACTGCTTACCTGAAACTGGAAAAGAAAATAAGCATTAACTTTGGAGCCAGGAGCAGGCGAGTGGTAGTTGAAGACAATCCTATAGATCAATCTTCATGGGAGGGAATTGATAAGACTAAGCCTTGGGAAGCACTAGTAATTAACAGCAGTAACTTACTCATGGCTGTACAACGTATAGGCATGTCATTCCCTTTATTTAATCCTTGTAAGAGCTTGGTGACATGGTGCAGGTGGGTCTTTCCTGTGTTATGAATATGGGAATACATCCATTATAAGTTATTTATTACAGAGCAGCAGAGATTAAATTCACAATTTAGGTTTTATATCTCCAAATTCAGAATTCTTCATGCCAAGAGGTCAAGGGGCAGGAGATCAGCCAGGCATGCTGGAGCTCATCAGCCACTAATGGCATCAAGCCTCAGTGATACATGAGCATAGCAATGGGTTGCATGCACATGAAAACTGAAAAACTTGTTTCCCTACAAAAAAAAAAAAAAAAAAAAAAATTCTGAAAAGGATTTCATTTCCGGAAAGCAAAAATGTCACCATAAAGTTCATCGACTCTGCTGGCATCCTGGGCTTTGTAACAGTATCTGTGGTTGGTCATGGCAGAAACAAGACAAACTCAAACAAACAAACAAAAACACAGAAAGAGCAATTTATTTATTGACTCATGTAAATGAACCATGACCATGGCAGGGATGGAGATGAAAAGGAAAGTGGAAACACCCTCAAGACCCTTTCTTTCGTTTCTGCTTCTTTCCTTCTTTTCCGTATGTTGGGGTGGTGGGCACGCCACGTCTGACCTCCCCTACACCTACATTCTCGTAGGCTGAGAACCGGAGAGAAGACGCTTTCTCTCCCCCAGGGCTGGCTGAGGGTGTGACTGTGGCGTGCTGTTTTGAGGGTGGTGTTTTCTAATGGACTTTACATACCAGGTCAATAGATGCTGCCAGGAACACAGTGGATGATGATAAACACCACCAGGCTTTCCTCCGGCGTGGCTCCCCTCCACACCGGCGTTTCACCGCATCTTGATGGAGAGCCACGGGGAAGTGTGATGCTCTCCATTCTGGCTGAGAGGTGGCGAGCCAGCGTTTGTCGCACCTCCCACCTCGCAGATGCATATTTTAGAGCTGCACTCACAGTCTCAGTCCCAGTGTTTGCGGAATGCTCCTCGGCTTGAACAAAAGTACTTTCTTTCGTTTTAATTGTAAGACAACTCATTTCCCTTTTCATATGTTGTTTAAAACGATGCAATGAAGACAAGCGAGAGTCCTTGAGGTGATCTGAATGCACCATGTTGGTTGCTGGGCAACACTCAGCTGCAGCTTTTGGCCTGGTGAGGGGGTTTCAGTTCAAATCAGAGACAAGCATTACACATTATCCCACTCAGAATTCATACATCTACCGGAATGGCTGGCAACAGGAACAGCCTGTTTCGTGCTGGGTATTTTGCAAAAGGTACATTAGTCATTGTTATGTCAAAAATTTGTAAACGAGGTAGAAAATATATCCAGTGTATGTGTTTCCCTAAGTGGCAAATTAGTTTGATATATATTTGTGACATTTTGTTGGTTTGTTTATTTTGGATTGAAAACATCACTTTGGAGATGTAAAAACACACCATATTGTGTTATTATATTATCACGGAGAAAGCACAAAAATTTAGGTTCTCGCAACCTTACGTATAAATTTTAGTTTATTCTTCATTCAGCACACATCTGCTCAGTGCCTCTGATTATGCTCTAGACATCCGTTAAGTGTGGAGGACTCAAGATCAAATAACACAAACCCTTCGTTCGATCTAGGAAGTCCATAGGAGGAGAGGGTGGTGCAGAGGGAGTGTGAAGTGCAGAGGGTGGGCAGCACACATTCCACTGCAGAGAGGGCTGGGAGAGACGCCCTAAGAGGTGCTGCTTGACCTGAATCGTGTCAGTTGAGAAAGAAGAAGGTAAGAAAGAAAGATGGAGGAAAGTGTGTTCCAGGCACAAGGATTACATAAGAGAAAGGCAGAGACACTGAAGGACATGGCGTGAAGGACATGTGATGAGAACATGTTTTTGTGTGTCTGCAGAAGTTGGCATGAAATTGGAACCTATAAATATTAGTCAAATAATCAGTACATGACAGAAAAACAGGCCTAGCTGTGGAAAACAGGCTAAGGAAGGAAGTAGGAACCACATCACAGAAGGCTTTTTGGGGCATTTTGACATTTATCCTGAAAGCTATGGAAAATATTATTTATTATTATTATTACCTTATGGCAAGAAATCACATGATCGGATTCTTACATGCACTCTGGAGAAGGGATAGAAAAGGCGAACGTTAGAGGAATGGAGGCCAGTTTAGAAGCTGGTGAGAAATTGCGGGGACCTGAGTTACAGCTGTAGGAGTGGGGACGGAGAGAAGGAGACAGGCTCGAGGCATATAAGAAAAAAATTGGTAGGACTACTTGATGTACAGAACATGGGGAATGGAGAGGGAAGGAATCTGGGGGAATCTGTTCCCAGATTTGAAGCAACTGGTTGAGTAGGTCTAGTGGCAAATATGAGATTTGCTTTGGGCATTCTGAATTCCGGGTCCGGAGGGTATATCCAAGAGGAGATGCTACATAGAGAGCTAGACGTCTAATCAGGATTGTTGGAGCAGAGTCTGAACTAAGGTATACTTGGGGGTTCACCAATCTTTAATTAGCTATTGACATTTTTGATGAGGTCCTCCAGGGAAATGGTGGCCCGTGGACTAAACTGAGAGTCCGTGGGACCCAGCATGTTTAGGGGAAGAGTGACCGTAGCTGAACATGAAAAAGGACTAGCTGGACATGTAAGAGAAAATATGAGAAAGAAGGATGTTGTGTACAACAATAGAAAAATATTTTTAGTATTTTATGACCTTGAGTAAGTTTGCAATCTCCTTATTTATGTTGACAGTGAGAGTGGAAAAATAGTAACTATTGCATTATATTTTGTCAGCATTATGGTGACAATAAATGCATTCATTTGACATAATGCCTGTAACATAGACTTCATTAGTGAATATTTTTTCTATTGCCAATGTTGATAGCATTGCTAATAAAATCCTTCATGATAAAAATCTTCCACTTAATGGGACTTACTTTTTAGTTCAATAATTTAGTTAGATCTCTTGCCTAATGTCTGAATCTCCAAAATCTAATAATCAGCTCCAGTAAGGAGTTCTGTTATCAAAGCAAGCAGTGTCTGATGAAGAACATTTCCAGAATTAATTTTATTTTCTTCCTTTTGATAGTACTGTAATCAATCTTGTTTAAAAAAGAACAACACTGGCATCTGTTTCTTATTTGAATATAAATCAATATCAAGTGTTAAACTTCCTTTACAAACTTACATCAATCATCTCGAACAACACAATGCACACTTGGAAAACATAACTCCTAAGGTTTTGAGCATTATTTTTCACATCTGCTTCTGTCGGCTTCATTTCTCACAATTTACTTGCTTTTACTAAGGCAACCTAATTTTGGGGCATTTCAGGGGAGATGGGAAAGGCAACATTTTCTTGCTTTTGACTTACGATTTTTCTCTTTGAAGCTGAAACATTAGCTAGATTCTTCTGTGGCGCTCACAGACAAATTGAACCTCTGAGTTTATGCAGTCATTTCACACATTGTCATTTGTATTTTCCTTTTCATGTCATACGAAGCACCTTATTCATTTGGTTATGCTTATTGCTTATTTTTAGAACAATTTCTAAGGCTTGTTTGACAATGGGAGGCAAAGCATATTGAAAGGTAAGGGTTATAAGAGTGGAAAAGAGAGATGAGACAGTCGATGGATAAAGAGCAGACAAATCTTTTTTTAATTTACTTCTTTTTTATGCACCTTTATTTGTTCAGGACCAACTTAGAGAATAGGCCTGTTCGCAAGGAATTGTGTCAAAGGCCTTGGAAGAGCAATGTGTTTTATAGCTACTTTACCAGAATTTACCCTCACTTTGTGATTACAAATCAAGTGGATAAATGAGGAAGATCTAATCTGAACATCAGAGAAGTTTGCCTGTTCGTCACATCTCATATGTTTGTTTAAGTTGGACAAATGATCTCCTTGTTTTCCTTTCTGTACCTTTCATTCTTATACCTAGGATCCAGTGTCTTAAACATCTGTCTATCTGTCTATCTATCTATCTATCTAATCCAATTATCTACCTATGGTAGGCTGAATAATGGAGTCATCCCCCCTACCCTCCCACACCAAATGTGTCCATGTTCTAATTTCCAGTGAATATGTTACCTTACAGCAAAAAGGACTATGCAGATATAATTAAGTTAGGGATATTGAGATGGAAAAATTATCCTGGATTATTTGATAGGCCCAATGTAATCACAAGGGTTCTTATAAGAAGGAGGCATGATGGTCAGAGTCAGAAAGGAGGTATGGTCATGGAAGCAGAGGTTGTTACAGTACACTTTGAAACTGGAGGAAGGGACCACCATCCAAAGAATGTAGGCAATTTCTAGAAGCTGCAAAAGCAGGGTAATGGAGTCTCCCCTTGATCCATTGAAGGCAATGTGGTCCTGCCAACACTTTATTTTCTTCCCAGTGAAACACACTTGGAACTTCTGACCTCAAGAATTGCAGCATAATAAAATGTTGTTTTAAGCCACTAAATATGGTAATTCATTATAGCAGCTGTGGAAAATTAATATACTATCTATCTAAAATCCCTATATATTTATGAAAATTGAAGATTCATAAATTTGGTATATATCACTTTAACTTCTTGTTCTGTATCAGAGGAGATAAGGTATAGATGGACTCAAAGAGAGTCAGTACATGACCAAAAGGGTCATATAAAGAGGCCATTCTGTGACTGACTTGGATCAAACACTAGCTCCATCATTTGATAGGTGTCTGACTTTAGGCTTGTCACATACTTCTCTGTGCTTTACTTTTCTCATGTGAAAAGTTAAGACAATGATAGTGCCTACTTTCCTTATAGAACTGAAGGAATTGGTGCTCATAAAATAATTTTTTTGGACCTGAATACAGTGTTTGGAATCTGGAAAAGAAGTTATTTAGGTGAGGTCAGGACCATGACAATCAGTATAGTCAGAGGGACATTATGTTTAAACCTGTAAACCTGAGGAGGAGGCAGGAATGAGGAGGGATTTGCCTGAAGTGGGAGTCCAGTCATTTCAACTTCTACGTTTCCACTGGATCTGTTGCTCTCAGTCTTCAGTCTATTCTGGGAATTCCACAGAGACTGAGACCATGTCTCTTCATCAGAAGAGATGCAGATATTTCAATTCCACTACGAAAGATTGGCTCCATAAGGTGGATAATTAAGGCATTTTATTTGATGTAGAAATTCAAGGAAGGTTTTAATGTTTTGTTTTATTTTTATTTATGATATATGTATTTGGGAGAGTTGAAGGAAAAGAACATCATTCCCTTTTAGAAAGAGCAGCAGGAACCCTAGCCAGGTAGCTCAGTTGATTAGAACGTTGTTCCGATATGCCAAGGTTGCAAGTTCAGTCTCCATTCAGGAGACATACGAGAATCAATTAATGAATGTATAAATAAGTGAAACAACAAATTGATGTCTCTCTCTCTCTTTCATTTTCTCTAAAATCAATTTGAAAAAAGAGCATCAGGATTTTTGTAAAATCTAAGCACTTATTGCTTTGATGTTATTATTTAATATTTTAGTCCCTCTTCTTTGGTTTTGCAACTTGAATCTTTCAAAAGATGAGAGGGAAAAATAAATTTTCAGTGTATCCATTTGCAGAATGTTTCTGATTCATTTGCTACCTAGCTTTTCACTGTTATAGTATGCACATCACTTTGGGATTGGATGCTCCTAAATATGGCGATTTTGGTATTTGTTTTGGTATCACTTTTAGCTGTCAAAATGAGCATACTCTCAATTGCCAATAAATAATGCTTGTGACAATTTCTATAGAAATCAAAGTATTCATATTGGAAGAGAGGAACTTTTGTCTGGTAGGAAGGTGGTTTTCATTAGATCCTAGTTCCTCTTCTCCCAGCCCTGTGACCTGCGGTGATTGATGATAGCTATTGTGTTTATAAATTTTTATAATTTACAATGTGTCTTCAGGTGCATTTTACCTGTGATCCTACAACTCCCTTAGGAGCTAGTTTATAGCTACTCCTATATTAGAGAAGAGGAAACATAGTCCCAGGAAAGTTAACTTATTTTCCTAGCTTATTCAGGGAAGTGCCAGAGCAATGGCTCAAGATACAACATGTTGCTTATCCAAAAAAGTTTGAATCAAACAATTAAACTGTGACTCTCAGTTTCTTTCCATATAAAGTATATGAGCAGACACATTAGACCAGATGTGATATCACAAATTCAGCTAAAAAGGAGTTATGTAGGCAATGTTAATACAATAAATCATCCAGACATAAGAGACGGGTATTAAATGTGGTATCAAGAGACAGGTGCTACTAACAGGGGTAACTGCCACCAAGCTTCAGTTATTGTTTTTGTGCAGGAATGCAATAATACTAGTGTTGCCAGATACTCTGCTTTTTCAAGAATAGACGAAGTCTAGTTCTGGAAGAAACCTCCCCGTGTGTGATGAATGCTAAATTGGCAAAACTGTGACCCCTTTACCAAGT
>PVJC01044730.1:0-13989 GCA_004026665.1 Murina feae
CGCCCAGAGCTGGTGTCTGACCTCCTCTCTGCTCACCCATCCCTGGTCCTGTCCTGGGAACTGACCTCCTGATGGTCCCAGTCCACCCCAATGTGTCTTATTGTTTCCCAACTCAATTCAATTTTTCCAATGCTTCCCTCTGCCTGAAATACCTTTCAATTCCTCACCTTCCTGTTTAATATGATCTATCTCAACAGACTAGAAATCTGAACTCCTCTCCAGGGATTCTCCTTGGAAGTGGACACAGACTACTTCTCCTCAATGACATGTGCTCTGCCTCCTTTATGCTGCCTGCCACCTAAGCCCACTTGTACTGTGGGGACCACATCAAATCATTGTCCCCATATGTCTGTATCCCAAATTCGGGAGGAAAAACACTTATTTAAGCTTCACTGATCTCTAGTACCTAGCAGTTCCAGCACATAGTCCTTACTCTAAAACTACTCCTTTTTGTTAAAATATAATTGTCCAACTTCTGGTCTATGGCATCTAATGTTAACGGCAATCAAAAGTGTAAAAACCTCCAGTATTGAAGTCGGCTGTGAAACATAGGAAAGGACCCTGGAAAGTGGGGTCAGGGTAAAAAGTGTAATTTGCAATAGGGAACAGCTGCTGTGGAGACCATAGTCCTGATCTTCCAAAAGGAGGAGTTGCTGCCCGCACAGTGGGAGGCCCCACTTCCAAGGCCATTGCTATGTACAAGTCTACTGACCATGGCTTCTAAGGTGGACCTAATCTCCTTGGATTCTCCAACCTCTGTTCATCTCACAATGCTTCCTGCCATTGCCGTGCTACATGAAAAATTAGGATGAAGTGGATAGACATATACTTATTCATTTTGTGGAATGATTTAGGAATCAAATCCTAAAGAGAGCCTTGTGTGTGATTCCCAATGGGCTCATGTTCTCCATACTTCCTGTGGTAAAGGTCAACTGTAGAACTCATCACATTCTATTAGAATTGTTTTTCATACCTGTGTCCATCCAGAGAGCTGATCTTCTTGAGGCAGGGCATGAGTCTGGTCCAATGTTGATATCCATTTGTCCTAAGACGTTGTAGTATCTCCCATGGCATGGTGCCCTAGAAGGGTGTTAGTCCATGTGTTAGTCTCCAGGGTGGTTTGCAGGACTGATGTAAAGAGAATAGCCAGGCCACATGCACAACCTTGTTCAGGTGGAAGTAATTGTTCCTGGGCTCAGGTGAGACTAAGAACCTTAGAAAAAGGCCCCAATGAATGGATGCTCAGGACCTGAGGGCTGAGAGAGGCTCTGACTCCCGAGAGGATTTGGAGGCGGTGCCTGCAGAAGATAAGAGTGTGGACCCAGGGACCTGGGATACTTCCTGCCCCCTGACACCTCTTTGGTGCTCTGCATCTACAGAGGTGATGCTCAGGGTGCTGTTCAGTGGGATTGGAACAGAGTGGAGTTACTATCCCAGGTGCCGTGTTCAGGAACTTTTTCTGTTGGTTAAACCTTACAACTTTTTGCATAATGGAAGCTGTGGGTGGAGGAGTGGTTAAGAAGATAATTTGCCCATGTGCTGATAGGAGGTGAAGTCAAATGAAATGTGGGTGCCCACAGATAACCCTGACTTAAAGGTCCCTCTGCAAATGGCCCATTCCACCAGAGCTCCATTGTCTTAAGTCTCAAGAATGCCACATCCGTAGACCTTGATGGCTTCTCAGAGATAACTTATTCTCAACCTATAACTCATAATAACAGGGCGGAGGCCCAGAAATAAAGGAGAGGCACAACACTCCGAAGGTTCATAGTTAAATTGGATTTAAATTAAATTTAGTTTTAATTGTATTTCATTCCATTTTCTTTAAAGTAGATTGTATTTTACTCAGTAGTATACGAAAAATACAATAGAATTCTAAGCATATGCAACATAAACACAAACATTCAAAAACTGTATCTAAAGGGGGACCTCTGTCTGCCATGGCCACTGACAGGCTGTGGCCCAGGATCTGGGACTGCAGAGTTCACAGGAGCTGAGGGGAGTTGTTCCCACCTGCAGGGGGTTCTTCTGTCTCTTGAAGGTCAGTTAAAGCTGTGTCCAGAGCCATATCTGGCTCTGGAGAGGCAAGTAGACTGGGCATTGCCTCTTGAGGTCTTTTTTGATCTTGCTCTGGAGCTGGTTCTGTAGATCCCAGAAGAGAACATGTTATCACCATGACTGCCTCCATGTGTCTTCTAAAGACTAAAAGTCTCTCCAATCAGTGAGCATCCCAGTTCCAGAGCCCATCCCAGGAAGCTTTCCCTGACTGCAGGCCACGGGGACAGTGATCAGAGCAACTCTTTACCTGCCTAACCCGAGCTTCTGGAAGCTCTTCTCTGTGTGGCTTAGCCCCCACTCACCCAAACCTTCCACCCCCAGGCCTCCTCATCCTCTGCGTCTACCTCTGTGGGCTCACGGTGTTCCAGCTCTGAAAGGAGCAGCTGGGCCCAGTGCTCCAGGTCTGAGCTGGTTCTGCAGATCCAAGAAGGACAGAGGCAGATGGGAGGGGCCCTGTGTGGGTAATGGCTTGCCTCTCTCCATGGCTAGTGGAGAGGACTGTCACTGATGTCTCAGCATGAGCTTTCTGCTCATCATTCCCTGCCCTCTCCTCCCCGCTCCTCTTCAGTCCTGTCTTCTCACTTGCTGCCCAGACTCTCTCTGGACTGCAGCAGTAGCGACATTCCTCATGCCTGGAACACCATCACTCAGTGCTTTCCCAGACACCCAGCTCCCAGCATTTAGCAAACAATTGTGAGCATCAGCGTAGACAGGGTGGCTCTCTCACCACCACAGGGACACCCACACAGGCTAAAACACACACACACACACACACACACAAACACACACATGCGCGCACATATGCACAGGGACAAAACACAGCCCAGAAGCCCAGGACATAGGACAAGGGATCCAGTCCTCTGGGCTGCTGAGTGTCCTTCCACAGTGAACAGTGTCCATGTGCCCCCAAAGGCCACCACTCAATTCCTTTTTCAGTGGTGCCATCTCCCCTACGTCCCTGGGCAGGAGCACGTGAGCATGAGGCACCGTGTTCACACCTCAGCTTCTGCTCCCTGTAGTTCCTGGATCCCAGATGCTGATTGCGGCTTGAGATGGAAAAGTATGACCGGGCCAGCTCAATGCTCTGCACTGCTGACCCTGGGACCTGGCACACTGGCTGCACTAGGGAGCAGAGGTAGAGGTGGACAGAGGCCCTGCTGAGGGAGGTGGTCAGTTATGCTGGGGGCCAAAGGGAGGGCACCCTCCTGGCACATTCCTGGGTAAGTCCCCCCATGGAGAAGCCACAATTACATTCACCAAGAAGGGGTGGTTTTGACAGCGCAAGTAGCTAAAGAAAAGCAGGAAACAGGCCTTATCTGGGCAAAAGAGACACTTTATTGTTTCTTATGGTTTCTGGATGCCTCAGGCTGGGCTGGGCTCACTGTCCTCCCCCAGAACAGAGTGGGGCTCCGTGGCTGTTATCGTGGTAGTCCACGGCTATGACTCCCAACACGGACAGAAACTCAGTAAACTTGATCTTCTTATCCTTATTCTTGTCCTTGTTCTCAAAGATATCGCCCAGGAAATCTATGCCTCTGTTTTCCTGTGGAAAAAGATAAATTCAGTCCCAAAAGTGTTATGGGTGGAATAGGAGGAGGAGGCTGAGTGGGGGAGAGAAGCATCTGGGGCTGCACAGGTGTAGCTTGTGTGGGCAGTGGTGGTACCGGGGGATAAGGATGACATTAGCATTACTCTGCAGGTCACTGAGGGAAAACCCTGTACCAAATATCAGCATGAAAGAGAGACCTAGTGGTGGTGGGCAGACTCACTTCAGCCCCTCACTGATCAATGAGCTGGTCAGTGGGTGGTCTTTAGATCCAGACCTGCTCCCCCCACCCATTTCCAGGACACCATCTACTTAAGTTCTCCCCAGAAACTGAAGATAGGCCCTACCCCTTATCTCTTCATTCCTAACCCTCCTCTCCTATCTCCTATTTGCCTTCCTGAATCTTCCATGCTCACTGCTCTCTGTGGCTCACCTACACTCTGTGTCACTTGGTAGCCTCTCTTTTTGTAATCAGTTCAGTGCATTGCAATTGTCAGACTAAATCAGGTCTATGTCTGAGCTTTTTCATTGTAAAGAAAGGTGTTAAATTTTATCAGCCATAGAATTTCTATCACCTTCCCTTGGATCTCAGAGAACCTAATGGAAGCTTCTAGAGGAAGAGCCTGATCCTTTGGTCTTCAGTCTCCTGGATGGAGAGTGCTAAGTGGGAGGGGAACAATTCTTTACTCTCCTATTTGACCACCTGATAACTACCCTTGATCTCCAGATACTTTTCACTTGGCTGCATGTATCATCTCTTTTATCCTGATAATAAGTCAGGAAAGTCTTCTTAGGCCTTTTTGCAGATGAGAATACTGAGGATAAGAGAATAGGATTGACTTGTCCAAGGTTATCTCCCATGCCAGGGCCCAAGCAACCTTCAGAAGTTATCCAGACTCACACAAGCATTGAGGAAGTGAGGGAAATTCTCCTTCAGCATCTTCATCAGGCCCGGCTTGTCAATTTTGTCATCAGGTTTGGTGTATGTGTGGAACAGGTCAATCAAGTCCATCATACCTTGTTCAACTGGAGTATGGCTCATCTTGGATTTCAAGGAAGCTGCCAGAGAGAAAGATGGGGAGCTTTCTTATCCTTCTCCCCAGGTGAGGATCCCTAAGTCAGGACAATGGGGTGGGAACTGAGGATCCTGTGAAGTGAGTTTTAGCTGGAGCAGAAGGAAGGGTATTACCCTAGCAGGTAGGATAAGATACTCATAAGGAGGAGAGTGTGACCAAGGCTGGGGCCTGGGCCCATGCAAGTCAGGGCCCAGAGGAGGTAGGGAGAATACAGAAGCCCAATGTGGAAAGAACCACAGGAGGCAGAAACACAGAGGGTAGTGGTCAACCATACTCAAAGGACTGATGTTTTGTTTGGAACCTCAACTAAACACTAATTTAGACGAATGCATTCTTCAAGAGCATCGACACCATCTCCTCCAAGATTAACATCAGGGTTAGAGTCATGGGGACAAAATAACTTCTTGACTAGTCTGGCCTGCCCTGCCCTGGGCTGCTTTTCGAATGAGATCCCTGAAGAGTCCATTGTGAACATAAAGCAAGCTCTAAATAATATGGGCCCTGGAGGCTCTCAGCGGTGAGTGTGAGTAGGATGGTGAGTGTGAGCAGAGATATAAGCCCTGTCCTGAGCTCCCGCAAGTTTACCTGGATCATCCCCTCCTGTTTGAAAGAAGGACTGCTGACCAGTGTTGGCATCATGTTTGAAATGAATAGAAATACCTGTCTCAGTTTTAGGCTATTGGGTGGAATGTGGGGAGATAGGCTCCTTCAGATGACCTTTGTACCTCCCTGCTATCTGGAACCTCAAGGATAGACCACATGTAAGCAAAGAGGTCTGACTTCTCAAAGCTGGTACCTCCACCAACAGTATGGACCCCAAGCAGAGAAATGTGTGCAGCCCTCACATCTCAGACTTGCCAAAACTCTCAAGAAATGTGTATGGCTCACATGCGTGGGAATCTAACAAAAACTACCATTGTCTCCTGATCTGATAGAAAGATCCTCCCTGTTATGTCCCTAAGTGAATACATCTAACGCCTTCTGTCAACTTGGCCAAGGCCTTAGATGAGCCCTGTGCACAGAAGGTCATTCCCTCAGCTGGGGACCAGGTCCAAAACCTTAGTTTATAGGTCACTGATACACGTAGTGGCAGGTCTTCTCACCAGGGCAAAGTGAGTGGACATGCCAGTGCTGCGTTTATGAGAATCTTCAAGACTTTGGCAGAGCCACCCATTTTCCCCAGAGGTTGGGGGGCAAAGTACATGGCCTGAGAGTCAGATGATTCCAGAGAGAAAAGAAGACAAGGAGAAGAGGAAGGTTCATATATTTAGCTCCCACCAGGGATGTTTCTACAGAGTTGTCACAGAAGAGCCAACAGAACAATAGGAGCATCAGTACAGACATCTTGTATATAGGCCGTTGGGACCAAGTGGGATCAAGTTGGAAAGACCCATATTAAGCAGGGTTGAGACTAGATCCAGGTTCCTGAATCCTCTCCCATCACTGATTTCCCTATTCCTGGACACAGAAGAATGCACTGGGCCCTGATGAACCCCCTTGGCAAACAGGTGCAGACTTACCAGAGCTGACGAGGTGTCACTGAGGAGAAGGATGAGTGTGCTGTGCATCTGGGCAAAGACTGGTGCCTTTATAAGGCTCAATCTGGCTCCTCCCAGGCACTGGTGGCCCTTGGGCATGTTCTTTCTCTGCATCCTGGACTATTTCCTCACTCAGGTGGATGGGACACACCTAGGAGTGTGTGTTCATCATCTTCCAATAAAATTTTAGGCAACTCCCAAGGTGTAGCATGTACAGTATTATTCTGTTGGTAAGGAATCCTAAGGCTGGGGAAGGGAAGGGAAGACAATGGGATGTGTCTTAAAAACAGAGGAATTCTCAGAGAGAACATTGGGTTTCTGAACTTAAAGAGGATGGGTCTCTGAAAGGCACCATGGTCTCTGTTTGAGCATCACCCAGTCGTTTCACAAGTTTGTTCTGACATCTAACAAAACTCTCTCCAGAAGTTTATAAGTCTATAACTATACCACACATCACCTTACCTGTCATATTGACATTCCTCCTAAACCTTCATAACCTTATGAGATGGTGCTGTCACCCTCATGTTGAGGACAGGGAATTGAGGGAGTAAGAGGTGAGCAAAGTTCCTATGTGCACGAGGCTGATAGACAGCAAGCTCAACATATAGTCCCAGAAAAGCCTGATTCAAAACCTCCCTCCTTTCCCCACTACTAGACTTCTGTGGTCACTTCAGGGCCTGTGAACTCAAAGTCTAGAGAGGGAGGAAGGGTCACCTCACTCCCATGTTCACGTGGGGTCCTCACTGAAACCCTAGGAGAGAAAGAGGTGACATGACCCAGAGTGTAAGTAGCACTGAATGAATAGCAGGTCCATGCCTGGCCAAGACGACCAAGGGTAAATCTGAGTGGGGCAACTGAAAGGCTTAGAAAAGACGGACAAGAGAATGAGAGCTGGTTCTTGGTGAGATGCTGCTTCTCCGAGAGACAGCGACAACACCCACAAGCCATGTCTTTGTTTTATAGCAGATGCCATGAGGCAAAGTAAGGGCATGATCAAGATGTTTCCAACATTCTCGTGGTTTCAATCCTACTCAACCACATGCACGTGAACTCTATCAAGCCCACATCACTCAGGCACATGAGGCCATGTGTTCGGACCATAGGTCCAAGCTGACAACTACAGCTGTTGGCTATAATTACACTGGGAGGCTCTGCCATCCAAACTGGGACTTGCACAATGAGAAGACTATGCCCTCTCATCAGTCCACGGCTTGAACCTGTCCCAACACTGTAGCTGCTCCCCACACACATCACCTACAGGTGAGGGAAGAGACAAGGTCAGAGCTTTCAGTTCTGGCGCTAGCCCACACTCTTGAACTTCGCTTTGCAGCTCCAGGGGCTGCCTAAGCCCATCAAGGAAGCCACTGTCTAGAGCCAGGCATCCTCAAACTATGGTCGACGGGCCACATGTGGCTTGCTGAGGACATTTATCCGGCCCGCCGGGTGTTTTTGCCGCCGCTGCCTGTTCTGCTTAAAATAGGATATGTGCAGTGTGCATAGAAATTTGTTCATAGTTTTGTTTTGTTTTTTAACTATAGTCTGACCCTTCAATGGTCTGAGGGACAGTGAACTGGCCCCCTGTTTAAAAAGTTTGAGGACCCATGGTAGACTCAGGGACGGTGACCACCATGCAATGAGCCAGAAGGAAATGGGGCACCTTTGCCTCCCCTCCCATGATGATGCCTTGCTATAAATTCTTCAGTTATGTCCCTCCTTCCCTTATGCAAAACAGTCTGCTTAGGAGTCAGTGGCCATGCCCTAGAATCTGCTGTGTCCCAACCTGCTGTGAATATCTAGTTCAGGTGCAGGAGACAGGAGCTTGGGCTCTCTGGGGAACCGCCCTGCTGACTCACTAAGGAATCCTTGTTGCTCCTCTTTGCTCCCCTTACAGCGGTTCTCAACCTATGGGACGCAACCCATTTGGCAGTTGAAAGACCCTTTCACAGGGGTCGCCTAAGACCATCCTGCATATCAGATATTTACATTATAATTCATAACAGTAGCAACATTTACATTTATGAAGTAGCAACAAAAATGATTTTATGGTTAGGTCACAACATGAGGAACTGCATTTAAAGGGCCAGAAGGTTGAGAACCACTACTTAGAATATCCCCCCATGAGTGAGGGGACTATTCAGGCATTGGGCACCCTGGGACCAGGCCCACTGCTGAGCCTGGTTCAGGCCTTCACCCCCAATGCATTGGGCTCCCACACCTGGCCCTTCTGTCCCCAGTTATGTCCACATCTGCACCAGCACCAGCCCTCTCTGGTTCACTTATGTAATGTGTTCTCACCGCCACTAAAAGCCTGCTGGGAAGGATACACAGGAACCCTGAGAGGGGGTAACTTGGAGCACAGGAACTGAAATGGCATTCCCGCATTCGCCCTGGTATAGCTTTTGACTTCATTTTTAATTTTTATATTTAAGTTTTGCTTTATTCAATCTTGGCCTCACTTTCAGAGTCTGAACTATGTATTGTCCTTGGCTTCTGGAACCTAAACATCATTAATCTGTTGCAAGGTGTCTTATTTTTACTTAGATACTTACATTTCTTTAATCTTCATTACCATTTAATTTCCCCCAAAAAAGCCAAGAAAGAAATATATGTTTTCTTTGTATTTTTATGCATGCTCACCAACCCGTGTTCTCTCAATGTGTGTGTTTTTTTAAATATAGATTAATTAGGCAAAAAAGTACAACAAACTACAATACCCAGCCCAATACAATACTCTTACACTTGTGTCCCCCACGTCAATGAATAAAACATTGACACCACCCACACCAACCAGTTTTCTCTCTTCTCCAAAACTATCATCTGAACTTTTATGATGAGACCCTCTCTCTCTTTTACTTTACCATCTAAGCATACTTCCTGAACACTGCCATTTACGCTGCTTTCAAATTTTACTTAAGGGAAACATATTCCATGTATTCTTCTGTGACTGCCTTATTTTTCTCAGTATTACATTTATAAGTTGTATGTTTTACTGTGTTTGTTCTTCATTGTATACTTACGTACCTTTATATGAATGTGACATAACTTTTTCATAATTCTGCTTTAGATACCACATGCTCATCCCTTTGTCTTCTTTTTGTATGGTTTCCAGCTCAGATGACCAGGATTTTGACCTCTGACCTCCTATTCCTGTGGGGATCAGCCTCCGTGTCTGGTGAGGTATGTGGAAGGGCCCAGGGCAGACCCTGGTTGTGTAAGTCCTGGGTATTTAAAGAAGAGGAAGGGGATGACCCCATGTTTCAGGGACCAACTCAAAACAGCCTTGTTTGTTGTCAGAGACATTAGTGTTTCTGTGACTAACAGCCAAGTCCCACCCCAGCATCTCCCTTACACTCACCTCCACCAGAAAGGCTCTAGCATCTTCCAATCCCTGAACCATAAGTTCTTTGCAACATGGGCTATACATTCAGGTCAACCACTTGGAACCACCTCGAGAGCATTTACTGTTTATCCTGAGCCTCTCTTTCATTCATCCCAATGGACTCTGGACCCCAGCTGTCCTTGGCTGTTTGGACCTGAGATCTGGACCATATGTTCAAGGTACAAAATTTAAGGAGAACCCACTGAGCACCACTCACTGTGCTTTAGGATGAACATATGGCAAGAGAGAATTTTAAAAGAATTTATCTCCCCTCAATGCTCACACTTCAGAAGTGAAGATAAAAAGAATAAAATAGAAACTGTGGATGTTGGAGATGTTGAATGACACCGTCTATAGCCCAAGAAGAGAGGGTAACTTTCTGGGGAGGAGAGGTGATAGGACAAGGAATTAAAATAAATTGCTAGCATGGCTCAATGGTTGAGCATCGGCCCATGAACCAGGAAGTCACGGTTCCATTCCTGGTCAGGTTACATGACCAGGTTGCGGGTTTAATACCCAGTGTGGGGTTTGCAGGAGGCAGATGATGAATTATTCTCTCTCCTCATTGGTGTTTCTATCTCCCTCTCTCCTTTCCTCTCTGAAATCAATAAAAATATATTTAAAGAAATAAAATAAAATAAATTGGTTAAGTAATTTGCTGGTGGACAGAAAATCTAAAATGCTATTAAGTTTACATTGAGAGACTTAGTTCTCAAACAACAGATTTGATTTATTAGCTAGCTTTTAGATAAGATTGTAAGAGAGCTCCAGAAAATACAGAAAAGAAGAAATTAGAATGCTTGCTCATAAACTCAGCATCATATTCAGGAGGGTACTCCCAGATAACTCTTGAGAGCTATTTGCTTCAATAAACTTGGCTTACAATAAAAAGAAACTCAATTTTATTATTTTTATTATTAATATACTTTAATTTTTAGAACAGTTTTAGATTGGCTGAGAATTTTGGAACAGAGAGGTTATTTCCTATATAGCCCTTTCCCACAGTATCCCCTGTTTATTGATATCTTAATTGGTGTGGAACACTGGTTATATTTGATGAACCAATATTGATACATTATTCTGAACTAAGGTCCAGGGTTTAACTAGGGTTCAGTTCCTACTGTGAAATTCTGTAGTTTTTTTTAAAAATAAATTTTATTAATTTTTTACAGAGAGTAAGGGAGAGGTATAGAGAGTTAGAAACATCAATGAGAGAAAAACATTGGTTAGCTGCCTCCTGCACACCTCCTACTAGGGATGTGCTCACAACCAAGGTACATGCCCTTGACCGGAATTAAACCCGGGACCTTTTAGTCTGTAGGCTGACGTTCTATCCACCTAGCCAAACAGGTCAGGGCAAATTCTGTGCTTTTTGACAAATGTGTAATGCCACATATTCATCATCACAGTGTCATGCAGAGTAGTTTCATTGCCTTAAAAATACCAGGGCCCCAACTATTCAGCCATCCTCTCCAACCCTGAATATTGATGATTACTGATATTTTTATTGTCAATATGGGTTTACTTTTTCTATAATGTCATATATTTGAAATCACACAGTATGTGGCTATTTCAGAATGGCTTCCTTCACTCAGCAATATCCTTGTAGTTTCCTCCATGTCTACTTGTGGCTTGATAGCTCAATTCTTTTTCTTGCTGGATAACATTCCACCGTATGAGTATACCACAGGTTGATTATTCATTCATCTTTTGAAAGACATCTTGGTTACTTTCAGTTTGGGGCAATTATGAATAAAGTTTCTAAAGTCATTCATTTGGAGGTTTTTATGAAGCTGTAACTCTTCAACTCACTTGGGTAAGTATTTGTTGATGACTGCCTGTGTCCAGGACCAGCAACCCAGGCATGCATTGAGGCATGGCAGGGCCAGCTCTCCCTGACTCCTTATGTCAGAAAAGCAGAGTCCCAGAAGCCTGGCCCAGCATCACTCAGTTTCACTGGGCAGAACTGGTGGGACACATGTTCAATCTTGGTTGCAAGGGGCATAGAGAAAGCGAGGACAGGACTCTCAGAATGCCTTAGAGGAGACCAGACACACATGGGGGTACTGGGCACCCTAAACCCCAAGCAGATCTGGGCTCTGTTAGTGCAGAAGAGGGGTTGGGTACTGGGTTGCACACAGTTGGTGCCTGCCCACACCTCTCACTTTCACACTCCTGGCTCTAGACGTGTTCCTGTCCTCCTGACGTCATGTCTGTTCTGTGCTGTAGTTTTATCCACATGTCATGGTCTGGAATCTCCTTCCCTGGTTTGCTTGTTTGAACACTAGGTATTGACATTCATTCAAATGCCACAATTAAGGTATCTTGGTCCACCTCTCCTCCCCAGAAAGTTACCCCTCTCTTCTGGGGTTATACTGTATGTTATTGTACGTCTTCAACATCCACAGTTTCTATTTTATTCTTTTTGTCTTCACTTCTACAGTGCGAGCATTGAGGGGAGATAAATGCTTTAAAAAATTTATCTTGCCATACATTCATCCTAAAGCACAGTGAGTGGTGCTCAGTGGGTTCTTCTTTAATTTTATACCTGGAACAAATTGTCCAGGTCTCTGATCCAAACAGCCAAGGACATCTGGGGTCCAGAGTCCATTGGGATGAATAAAAGAGAGGCTCAGGATAAACAATAAATGCTTGCGAGATGGTTTCAAGTGACTGACCTGGATGTGTAACCAATGTTGCCAAAGAAATTTTGGCACAGGGATTGGAAAACACCTATAGCCTTTCTGGTGGTGGTGAGTGTAAGGGAGATGCTAAATGGAATTTGGATATTAGTCACAAAGTTGTAAATACTAATGTCTCTGACAACAAACAGGGCTGTTTTGAAATTAGTCCCTGAAACATGTGCTTATCCCCTTTTTATTCCTTACACACCTAGGACTGACTGACATAATCAGGGCCTTCCCTGGGCCCTTTCCACATACCTCACCGGACGGGGTAGCTGATTCCCACAGGAACAGGAGGTCAAAGGTCAAAATTCTTGGCCACCTGAGCTGGAAACAATACATAAAAAAACAGCAACAAGAAAATAAAGGGCATGTGATATCTAAAGCAGAATTATAGAAAATGATGTGATATTCATACCAAGATATATAGTATACAATGATGAACCAACAGTATAACATGGATATCACTTAAAAATGTAATACTGAGCAAACTAAGGCAGACATAGAAGAATGTACAGAATGAGCTCCCCTTCAAGTAAATTTGTTTAAGTGGTAAAAAACAAATGAAACAGAGAGAGACTTACCATAAAAGTCCAGATGATGGTTTTGGCAAGAGAAAAAAGGAGCAGTGACTGGTAGGGATGGTGGCAATATTTTATTCATTGACCTGGGTGGTAGTCATGGGTGTTAGAGTTAATTCATTGGGCTGTACATTGTAGTTTCTTGTATTGTTCTGTATGATTGATCTATCTATATAAATAAAAATGTAAATGTTCATTTGTTCAAAATCTCACATCTCTGAAAGTTCTTCACTGATTGCTTTGAAATTTTGATACAACATTGCATTTGAATACACGTGTGTTTTTATATACCTACATTATATAGATGTCACACCTGTGACAGGTAAAAACATGCTTTTTTGAAAAACAGCGCATAAAAGAAACACACACTATGAACTTAACAATATTATTCAGTCTAACATTCAAAGCCAGGCAGTCACATACAAGTCTGTCAACACTGTTGTGGAAGCAGATGAAACGGTTAACTATCCAACAGAATTTTGGAATTCACTCGATCTGCCAAGGATGGAATTCAATTGGCATGCCAATTATCATGTTGCGAAATATCAACCAGCGTGGGGCTGGGCCTCAGGCTGCGGCTGGACTGGGGCGTGGGGCACTGGTGGCCACCATGGTCCCCCCCACGCTGGTGGCTGAGGGCTCACAGTGAGTGTGGTGGGCGAGGGCAGGGGAGCTTCCTCAGCTCCTTTTTCCTAGGGCTTTTGGGCAGATCGGTGAGGGCCCCTGCCAGTGGGAGTCACCAGCAGCTGGGCCCGCTTTCGGTGCGGGACTCGGGGTGCGGGGCACAGGACACCTGTGGGGAGCGGGGGTGCAGGCCGGTGCTGGGGGGCCCGGGCTGCAGAGGTGCACATGTGCGAGACCAGAGCAGCTGGGCAGGGTGGAGGTGATGGCGAGCCAGGGGCAGCTGCCCGGGAGGGTGCATTGTATACCCACAAGCATTGTACAATTAAACATATTAGAAACATGCACTTTCTCTTTTCTTTCTTTTCCATTTAACCAGACTGAGCCACAGCAACGCGTGCCCGGGTACAGCTAGTATCAAATAAAGGACATCAATAAAACATAGGCCAAAATAATCATTAACATTGATGAGTATGCATAAAAATAAACAGAAAAAATACATTTTT